>JBDJHY010000116.1:3611360-3622226 GCA_039654485.1 Withania somnifera | reverse complement strand
GGTTCTAAGGGATCAGGGAAGCTGGAAGCACCGTGATCCATCAAAACAGAGCAAGCCAGATATTGGAGACCCGGACATAAAGAACCTTGAAGTTCATCCTTAATTTTCAAAGAGTGTAGTTTCATCTTAACTGCCAAGTCACCTTCAGAATGCAATAAACGCACCTGGTAAAGAGTATAACTTCATTTAATATTCAATTTTTAACACAAAGATGTTGTTGTAGCAAATGATTTTCAGTTAGCTGGTCAAAACCAAATTGTGAAGGGAGTTTCACCAGACTGCATCTGAAACTAAATTGTCAACAGGGTTATTGATTACACATACACTTTTAAATTAATTACATAATAACAATCTGTACATAGAAAAGGCTTATCGCCCAACATGAACATGGGTAAAGTCCACTACACTAGAGCATCTACTGAATACATAACACGCAGAGTAGTGGTCTCCCGGACATGCACAAACAAAGAGCTACTGCAATTAGTACAATAGAGTTATGAATCTTAATAACATTTTCCTGTGCCTTTATTTCACAAACCCCTTATGTTCCAGTAAGGAATTTTGATTGTCATCCTGAAACGGAATTGTATTTCCTTCTCCTAGTCTTCTTTTCTCCCACATCATAATCCACCATGCATGTCAGCTTTTTAGCCTCAGTTTCGCACCCTATTTTTTTGTTTTATCTCCCCTCCTCACAGCTTGTTATTTTTGGATTAAAGTTGTCTCCTCTGCTACATCCTCAGAATCATGTCAAGAATTTCATGTTCAAACCCGCTGTAACTACGAAAGTCATGCATGCTTTAACCAACTTGGTCCACTTGGACATCTCAATTACCATCCAATAATGTATTCTTTAAACATTGAAATCGTACTACCAGAATTGTATCAGGGAAGAGAAAGACAGTCGCCGAAGGAATACGATGAGTACACAGAGTCTAATTCACTCACCATTATTTGGTCCAGCCAAGGTTTTCTCTTCCCCTTTTCATTTAAAACATCACCCGCCCCTTTAGCTTGCCTAGATATATCAGACAGTCTGAGGCAAGGTCAACTTCAAGCTTATGCTAGAATCAGGGATACTTTGCACTTCCCAAATGTCGAAAGATATACTTCCCCAAAATGATATACACACATTAAGCGTTTAGAAGAAGTCAATGTTTCACGGGAGAAATTCCTAGAACTATCCCTCACTACCCTTGTCCTCCTTTTTTCCCCCTTTTGTTACCCAGCAGTTCCATACCACGGTCCCATCTACCACTCAAGTTGTGCAAACCAATATCCATTTCCACTTTAAAATGTATGGAAAAACAAAACACAAGGACAATAGGAGATGTAAGTATCTAAGGAGCGATAAGCGCTCGATTCATTCAGACAGAATGACAAGATTACTTAATAAAAGTATATGGCCTCTGACGCTATCCATATTTACTATATGAGGACCCACTTCTAGAATTTTAAAGGCTTAAATAAAGTAGCATTTTCCAGTTTCAGATTTCACTACTTTTTTTTTAATCAGGTAAAAATTTTCATAGATAAAGTGGGAAAGCCCATATACAAGCCGTATACCAAAAGTAGAGCATGTACAACAAATTAAGGTTCTCTATGAATGAAACCCTATCATAACAAGTTGGGGTCTCATAGGAACACCAAAAAGACTAAAATAAAAGGTTGCTTTGCAACGTACAAAATCACTCTCAACCCCTTTGAAAGCTCTCATGTTTCGTTCCTTTCAAATGAGCCATGTGATGGCTAATGGAGCAACAACCCGTACCCCTTCCCCTTCTTGGTGCCTTACTATGAGGAGCCTCTCGCACCGAGCCCGGCATTACTCATTCTAAATAAGACCAATTGATAATCGCCAACCAAAGTCGTCTCTCCACTTTGCTATGCAGCAAAACATGATCTATGTCTTCTCTTGAACATTAGCACAAGAAGCATCAACAAACATAAGTTATCCTACTCTTTCTCAGGTTCTCTGTTGTTAGTATCACTTTCCCTCACTGCTAACCAAACAAAGAAGCACACCCTCTTTGGTGCCCTAGAAATCCATACGGATCGATGTGGAAAGATAGTCCCCTCTCTATCCACCAATTCCTGGTAGTATGATCTAATAGCAAACACACCATCCCTGCTTCCTCTCTGCCTTCACGAATGCACCCTATTGGAGGAGGCACTCTGCTTATGTAAGAGAGCCATCAAGCAAAGACATTCTTCCATCTTCTAATTAAGTCACAGAGCACTTCCTCATCTGTGCTCTGAAATCTTGTAAAAATCAACCTTCAAGACCCTATCACCACACCACCTGTGACCCCAAAAAACACACGCTCTTCACATTCTCAACCCTGACACGATATGGATACTAAGTTCTCCCGGCTCATTAATAATGCCCCTCCAGAGTCCACAACCAAATGGGACTGTAACGTCCCTCATCTTCCACCCCCTTCCAAGATGCCATATTTTTTTGCGACCACTTCTCTCCACACAAGATTTTTCTCCCTTCCGAGCCTCCAGATCCATTTTCCAAGTACTCTTCATTCCTTCAGTGAAGTGATAAATTTCCAATTCACCATATGAAAGTTGCTAGACCAATCTGAGGCATTTCATAGGATATTCCATTGTAACCTCTCCAGTTTCTTAAGACACAATAACTGGAGCCTGCAAAAAGAGACACCTCCTTCCCGCCTTCTGAAAAGTACTTCCTCTGCCACCAAGGTGCACTAAATTGCAAGAGACATAAAAGAAACATCCACAAGCATCTCCAATCACTTTGAACAGCATGAAACACCACAGATAAGCTGATAGACCAGTCACATACACAACCACAACATCTTCCCTTCTCTGATTGAAGCATCCAGATTTCTAACACCACCTATCAAGCAGAAGATAGCTTCCCCCCAACCAGTTTGAGCCCTTTTCCAACCCCTGCAAGGCTGCACCCCCGCTTCGAAACGAAGACAGAAGTATCATCCCCTATCACAGAAACTTTCAGGCCTGAGGTCACATCCCACGTGTCAATAGCCCATTCAGTAATCATCTCGTGGAATCAATCATTTTCTCAAATCTACCAACCAAGCAAGTCTTCAGAAACTCCTTTCTTGCCTCGCTATGGCTCCCTCAAGCCTGAAAGTGGGCTCAAAGCTATTGTCCATTCTCTTGCACTGTCCCTCTAAGATCAAAGCTGGCCAATTTAGGGGTCTACTATACGACTGAGAGTCCAGCTTCTCTAGACATAACAAGTTGCTCTATCTTGGTACCTGATAAAGGTAATTACTTTTTTTTTTTTATAAAGGTCCATTTCAGATTTCACTGCTCGTTGTTGGCTTGTACAACAGCACACACCACAATATTATGTTTAAAGTCATTGCAGGTGCAGGTGGGATGGATAATCATTCATGCAGCTATTCAATGATCACTCTTTAATTTATAATGACTGTCTATAGGAAGTTATTCATAGTTCTATTACTAATAGCAGAATCTAACTTAAGAGAAAGGAACTTCAAATGCCATTGGCTTCTTCATTGACCAGGGACTTGAAGATTTGATCGAAGAAGACAAAATAAGTTTTCAAGACATGGATATGGACTTAGAGAAAGGCAAAGTCCTCTATGAATTAAGTAAAATGGAGGGAACTTAGTTATACTCTCGAATGGATTATTTTTCTAAGACCTCCACACAGCAAAAGCAGCTCTTGCTTCATTTCATCAATCATGTTCTTGCCACGCATCAAGGGAAAACTGTTTGAAATCCAAAGTACAACAAGATAAACCAGAACTAGAAATTGTATTACAGTATAGGAAGTCAGAGAAAACCTTTCCACCAGCAGCAAGAACGTCAAGTAGTAGTGTCTCATCAAGTCTCTCTGCCAGATCATCTACAGCCTGCAAATTTGATGGGAAACAAAATAGCAGAAGCATAAGTCACTGCAGATACAGCTACTTTTTTTAATCATGAGGGAGGACAAGGAACCAAGTAAAAGCAAAATACTTCTACAAAATATGGACAAAAGAAAGATTAACAGGGACGATATCCTGACAACCAACCTTTACATATAAAGATAACTTCATCTCAATCAGTGTTCCATTAACAACAAGATCTGCTGTCCTAGCATTTATAGTTCGAGATTCAGCATTATCCGTTATGCCATCACCTAGTTCTCCAAGTATGTCCATAGGAGGAGGAGCCTAAAACCAAAGACATGTAAAGAAAGTGTTGAGTTTTAGGTGATTATAGGAAGACAGGGAAGAATTAGAAAGCCGTAGACGTTATTTGCATAATCATACGGAAGCTCGATAAGTGGCTTTTGTAAGTTCTCTCAGCCAAGAAGCTTTCGTCTCCTCATCACGGAACTCTATTATCATGGTGTTAGAGGACTCCAGAACCTAATGAAGAAAAGTAGTTGCACATAGACTCAGAACTTAACGAAGAAAGTAAAACACATAGCAGAAAGAACAAAAGAAACACATTGGTAGTGGTACCATAATATTTAAAATAAAATAAAAAACATGAGAAAGAACATTATTCATCCTATACATCAGGAATAATTAGGGTTTAAGGATTGTTTCAGCCACATCTACATGGTATGCCTATAGCTAAAGCGCTAAAGTTTGGTTGTAATCATGGAGAGTTTCGTCGGGAAGAAGGTGTTACAATATTGAACCTCGGGCGTACCCCAACAAAACCAGCTCATGAGATAAGGATCCCCAAGACCATCTAAAGAGGCAAATTTGTTCTTCATCCCACATATGTGAGACTCAACAACCCTGAAGCCCAAAACTGGACATCTAGAGTATGAGCATTATAAGATGGGGAACGGACATCACATGAACAACAAATTGGGATGGGCCCAACTCTGATACCATATTAAAGAAATGGACCTTGAGCCAACCTCGAAAGCTAGCTCATGAGAGGATTGTCCGAACTATTAAAGAGTCAAATTTTTTCCTCATCCCGCCTACGTGGGACTGCCTAAATACAAGCCCACTTTGTTTCCGAACAAAGGTGTGTCCAAAGTAGATATTTTTATAATTACAATCCACCTAAAAAGCTTGTGTTAAGTTTTGACCCATTTCATTTGAAAGGCGTTAAAGCAATAAGTTACAAGAAGATACAAGACACTCCCCTATACCTCCTAAATACAAGCCCACTACCCTATGAGCCTATGTAAAGATCTAAGTCCATTAATTTTTTAAAAGTAAACATGTAGAAGCCCCTTTATGTCAAAAGACCATTACATGCTTACAAAATGGAGATGATATTTGTAACAAAAATTTGTCTCCTTTGAGAATTCCAAGCAAATCTATTTAGTCAATCAAATTTATCAAAATTTCCTTTGTCGAAGGATGAGCAAATTCTAGTTCCCCGTCTCTCTTTTGATGGATAATTACAGTTCCACTATTTATATCTTGAATTTCTTCTTAGAGATAAGTGACGGTCACGGCTGCAGTGCCCATTGCACCCAATCCAAATATTTTCTTCTAGCATTCACACCGCTATAGGCCCAAAAGTGGTGATAAGAAACATTTTTTCATCTTATTGCTTTGTTTACCATTTCACTCGTTCTCATTTTCTCAAAAATTGAAGAGCATAGGTTGTGGTGCAGTGAGTATTTTCTTCTATAACAATGTTCCAACTCGTGCTCCCGTCACTTCTCATCCCATTGTTTTCTTTTCTTTTTGATGTCGAGGGGTCTCGAAATAACATTATAATTGCCCAAACTTTTGCAGACTTCCAAATTGCATTGAACCAATTTCCATTGAATAATAAGAGTTTCCTCAAATATTTTCATCACATTAGACCTCCTTTTAAAGTCACTTGACTGTTTAATAGTAAGATGTTCCTTTCCATGAAAACATCCATAAAGCAATAGGTTACGTGCTGTATTTTTCTATCTGATTTTAGGTCTTTATCAAACAGTTGCTACACATTTTTGCCTCCTCATCTCTTGATGCTCGATTCGTCTCTCGTCTCACGTCTCACAACCTTTCTTCCTCCAATATTGCATTTTTGCAAGTGTGTGCATGCTCATCTAAGTGCTGGGGAAGGATTTCAATGAGAAGACTTGCATACCTTCTGCAGATCCATGCCTCTGGTGCTGATGCTGATACAGGAAAAGGTACCTCCGATATTTGCAGGAGGAATTTCATGTACTTGCTTACCAGCCATACTATACAAAATGACAAAACAAGTTGGACCACATTCATATAAAGAGTTGAAAGAAACAAGGCAGAGGATAAAAGTATGGAAGACAAATATCAAAAATATAAAATATGCACCTTGAGCATTTAAGATAACTGTGGGATAGCTCAGAGTCCAAGGCATAAAGATATAAACCAGACAACACAAGATAACATGGTTTCCATGAAGCAACTGAGTAGCCAATACCCTAGATCAAGAAAACAAAGTAATGTTAACGATACTAAGCCATTGATTAATATAGTAACTGCAATTCATACAACACCTCCATACCCTCCAAACAAGAATCCGAGCTTCAGTAGCAAGATCAGGGGGAGAGCACGGGGAAAATTCAGGTGGGAGATTTTCAATAGCAGGCTGCTCGGTTTCTGGCATTGTTCGGTATAGTATGTCTAACAACTCCATCAGTCTGCGATATCTTGCTGGTGAAAAGTGAAGGCCGAAATTAGGAACTTGAACAGAAACACACATTGATGGATGACCAGGATGAGGCACCTTAATCTTCACAAAAAGATAAACAGCAACAAAATTAAGCACCCACAATAAGAGAACATCAGAATCCAACTGCTACTTAAACACCATCTATCGTGAAGTCAAAAAACAATAACCTACTTCGGTATGTTGTACCTGATCCAAAATAACAGCCATTCCACACCTATCAACAAGAGAGCATAAGTTCTTGGCTTCTTCCAGGTTATGACATGCCGAAGGCTGACATGACAAACTGCACTCCCAATTATCAGAACCACAGTCTGTGAAAGAAGCTGCTATGTCCCTTCCGGAGATATAAAAACGAGAATACAAACTTTGATTCTGATCACCTAGTAGGTCATCGCCCTATATCCAAGACAAATATGCTAATTGGTTGTGTAGAGTATAAAAACAACTTAGCTTCTTGAACATGGCATACCTTGGTATTTAAAGTAAAATGACCCAAATCCAAAAGGAGATGGCTATCACATTGGAAAGAGCCATGTGGTCTAATAGGAACTCTGACTTTTGGAGCATCCAGATCAATATCAAGGGAAAATCTGAGAAACAAAGTTATCAGCACCAAAAAAAAATTCACCAAAGAAGTAAGAACTAAATCATAAGGATCGAATTATCAATCATATGTGATGTTAGTAAAATTCAGCGCTTAAAGCAAGTAAATGTAGGGTCATTGTTTAATGCGCGAAGCCATTAGCTTTAGAGAAGTGTGAGCTTCAAACAATGACACACAAATTGATCTCAACAAGAAGTGGCCAATTCTTGACTCTAAACACATAAGAGTCGGACTAATATCAGTAGTAAATAGGATACTAAAATCAGTTATTATAATTGCAGTTCAATTTTTACAGAATTTTACTCTTAATGCTTGGTACTTCTAAATTTTCAGTCACTCTTTTTTGATAAAGTAACAAAAAATCAGAAAAAAGAACAAAAGTCGCCGTATACCAGAATTATACCAAAAAAGTAAAAAACTTATGAAACAAAATATGGTTTACACGAACGATGCCCAACCTTCTACACACATAGAAACTTCGTGGGTGCACCAAAAAGATAAGTAATAAGAGACTTCTTCATGTTTACAAAATCTATCAACTCCATCAAAAATTCTCACATTTCTCTCCATCTGGTCCACATAAGTGCAAGAGGAGCAACGTCTCATGCCCTATGTTTTCTCTTTCGTCTTCTATAGGTCCAACTATATGTTTTGTCTTTACCAATGCCCGACACTGCCCATTGGAGTCCAAACTATCTCAAAATTTCCCATCACGAACGAGTCGCTTCCAACAACGTAAAAAGAGGGGAATCACATCGTCTCCAGAGTTTTACACCATAACTCTTAAAGCACCAACTGGCACAAGTGATCTTCATCTTTATCAAATTTTCCGCCATCAAGATCACCATCACAGCTAGCCAACAGACTGATAACACCTTTCTCTACCCTAGGAATCCATATCATAGATGGTAAAAAGCCAACTCCTCCCTAATCAAAAGTTTCTCACAATAGGACTTAGTACCAAAGACATTATCATCCCTTGGCCCTCATCTCCATACATCACGGCTACCCAATATAGTTTGTCATTTTGTACGCGACTCAACCAAACTTTGAAATTTTGTCACCTTCAACCGCGCAAGTTCGTCCTAAACTTCATACCCTAATGCACTTCCTCACTTATAGTTGCCGCATCTGTTGGACTAGCACCATACATTGCCACGAGACTTTATATACATTTAGAAATATGAATCTCAAAATGTTGTTCTAGCACCACCTATGTCCCCAAAGATTTACCCTACTCTCCTCGCCCAGCCTGAATAAAATGTTCTTATGGAACTCCTCCACCCTTTCAAGATATCCTACCATGGCCGCGACCATAAGGAAATTTGACATATTTAATCCTCCATCTCTTTTCCAAGACCTCATATTCTAAGCAATCACAACAACAACATACCAGCGTAATCCCATAAGTGGGGCTTGGGGAGAATAGTGTGTAAAAAACCTTATCCCTACCTTGTGAAGGAAGAATTCTAAGAAATCACCCCTCCCTCCCAAAAGCATTCTAATCCAGGCCTTAACCATGTTTTCCACTATCGCCTTGGTAAAAGCCCTTAGATCTTTGATTCTAATCCACTCAACACTTTGGTATGGCGCAAGTCTCCCAATTTACAAGTGAACTTCCTTTCCTGTGCTTGTAGCATCCCATAGAAAATCCCTTGAAAGTTTTACTGAGTTCCTTAGAACATTGACTGGAATTTGTAACAAGGACGTGAAATATGTAACAATACAAGATAAGTTACTCTCAATTGACACTTCCTTTCACGCTTTGAACAATTATCTCATTTGCCAACCGGACAGCATCTTTTCTACCCTTTCTATAACCTAGATCCAAGCTACTTGGTCCTCATTAGATGCTCCTAGTAGTAAACCAAGATATGTCGTTGCCAGAGGCCCAACCTTGCAATTTCACGCATGTGCTTGGACCTCAATATTCTCCACCTCCCAACTCTGATGATCTCGCATTTCCCATAATTTGTGTGATTTGCTTCTCTTATAAAAAAACCAGTCATGTGTTAAATCTATTAAGCAGTTCGCGGAACCATGTTTTGGAACCAAATGAAACTTCTTCAATTGTACATTTTTCCCTGTCAATGGATTGTGTCTTTCCAGAAAATGGAAAAAAAAGGGGATGAAAAAATGTGGATCCAAGGTGGATGTTTCTTAATTGATCACTTCTAAGGTTCTTATGAATTACACCTCAGCTAATAACCAAATTATGTCTGGCTGTGTTAATTGTTTAGTGGATCAGTCACACGTTAGGTTAATCCAAATAACCATATCATCCGTCACAACTTGCTTGGTTGTCAAAGATCCAAAACTGCATCACGAGACTCGGGATTTTAGAATGCTAGTTTCGTGGGAAGGGACATCTCTCGAAAGTTGAGTACTCAAAGACCCCACCCTCCCCAAACCACACGTGTGGGACTATATTGGGTCTATTGTTGCATTCCTTGTGTCAATATTCAGCAAATAACAATCCCTACAATACTATTCACCTCATAATAATCCTGCATCATTGTTCACCCAATATAAAGTGTGCAACCACTCGATTGTAATCTTCACAGCTAGTATGTGAGCCTAATGATCCCAAAGTAACCTCCCTATTAAAACAAAAAAGAGATTCTCCAAAATAGAAATTCTTTAAATTGCAGTTATCCCCTATGTAGATATAACACTCTTCAAACAAATGGCCTAATGGAAGGGTGGCAACAATAACAACGCCTAGATGATATTGGACACCGTTGCTTTTCCATTCTGTCCCATCCTTAGCTAAGTTCCGTATTAATTTCTAAATAGATTTAAATAGTCAGAGACAACTTTTCACCATGTGATTTTAGGTCTTCTCATCAATTATCACCACTTCCAATCAGTATTTTGTCACACCTATGGACCAAAGTTCTCTAGTAAGATATGCTTAAACAATCCGAGGCATTTCATTCTCTCCATTGTCGTACAACAGCAGAACAATTAATATTCGTGGTTTTATCTACTGGATTTTTTGAGCCTTAAGAGCGATATGCTCTCTCATATAATATTGTTAGTTGTTCTAAACTCTCCGATTACTCGAGGAAAAAGAAAAAAAAAACAGAAATAAATAAACTCAAACTTCTCGAATTCATACACAAGGTTTGTCCCAAGGGGCACTTAATTCTTCAGACCACAGATATAATAGGAAGGTTTATGCTGCCAACTACTTTTGCCAGGAAACATATATGACCTGGGATATGCTTTTACCCTATCACGTTAGTATGTTAAAAGCCAAAAAAGAATAATATATAGCCCCCTTTTGTATTAGGCACTCTATGTTAGAACAAGGAAAAGGTGGGAAAATCATAGAGCAATTTAAGTAACCTGCTTTGCTTCTTGAGTACCATCTGAAATTGCTCCTGAGCTCTGCGAGTCATCTTTTGAATATTTTTCTGCATTAAAAATTAAATACAAAAGGTTAGCTTCATTCAAGAAATGTTTCATGTACATGGGGCTGTAAAACATGATGTACTGGATATTCAGAAAAGATCACCTGTAACACAGTTGCAGTTTCTAATGCTACAGTTGGGCTAACAGCATTACTCCTTTTCATAAACTCTAAAAACCGGTCATAGGTTTCCCTGAAAACCTGTCAAGTAATT
>JBDJHY010000116.1:3589244-3600547 GCA_039654485.1 Withania somnifera | reverse complement strand
ATGCAAAAACATATTAAAGAAAACTTCTCAGGTTCATGGATTAAGGAAATGATGAATTTCATTCCAATCGAAGTGTATCCATTTCACCTTTTCCAATACGCCTAGCTGAATACCAAAAACAAGAATATGCATAACCAAGAACACGAATATATTTCCATGCTAACATTTCTAAATTAGAGAAGTAGCCCTAAGCATTTTAAATCAAACATGCAATCTCTAAAACACACAACATCAGAAAATATGCAAGTGCATTTTCATGCTCAAGTCAAGCCATGATTCTAGAACCGGAGTGTGTGGCCAGACCATGATTCGAATCCCAACAGCGATAAAAACAATAGGTAGTTTCTCCGTCGCTATATCAAGCTCCCCACTTGTGTGATTACACTGATTATGTTATTGTTGCAGTATCAAACCTTACTGGACAATGTGACCCAGTGCATGTCTTAATCAAAGATAGCAGGTAAATGTTAGATTAATCTAGGAGCACGCAAGCTAGCCATACACGAGCATTGGGAAAAAAATAGCGAAAATTATGGCTTTTTTCAGTCCATCAAACGACTCACCTTAGTGCAATTACATGCCAATTACCGATTTGGTTTAATTGCAACATATTGGTATCAAGACACATTAATTAATAAATGGTCTGTTATCCTTCCTCAGTTTACTCCTTTGTCATCCTCTGTTTTCTCCTTCATCTCTCTCTCTGCACGTTTCATCTTTTGATCTCAGGTTAGCAAATCATTATTACATTCTTCGAAGAATCTGGATTTCCCAGATCTGAAAATTCATTGTAAAATCGCAAATAGGTGTTGTCTAATGTTGTTGGAAATGGCTCAAAGAAGTCGATTCTGAAGCGTGGGTTTGATTAAAATTCGACAGAGCTGAGATCGGTGATTATTGAGAATTAAAATTTACAATCTAGAGGTCACCATTGTTGAGGTCTTAAAGCTTTGATTTATTCAAAATTTGGAAATCAACTTTGGGACATAGATTGGTGACGATTGGAAATGCTTCAAACCGATTCGAGCAACTGAATAGTCGATGAAGAAAATATGTTTAAAACCAATTCGAGCAACTAAGTAGTTGATGACGAAGACAACCTGGTTGACATTCGAGTTCGTGTACAATTGTGTGGATACATTATTTATACATTATATACACATGGTTATACACTATATGAAAAATTATATAGAAGTGTATAAATATTATTATGACGGTGTATATGGAAGAACATACATAGTTATATATCATATACACGTGGTTATACATATTTATACAATACAGATGTATTAGATATACATGTGCATTAGTTTTGGTCAAATAACTTGACTGGATGTTTAGGGTCATTTCTTATAAGAAAAAGGTCGGCTACATTAGCTGCAAACTAGCTGCCTTAGCCGTATAGATGCGAACTATCCAAAAAAATTATCAAGGGTTGTATATTCAAAAATTTAACTTCTTTTAACAAAACTTTATGCACCAATTATAGGATCTCTAACATTATAATAAACATAATGAAGAGAAAAAATCACAATAGAGGATTGGGAAAGGAACCTAAATAACAAGTGAACTACAGAGAGAGGATTGGAAAAGGAACTTGTGTACCAAATATCACCAGTTTTTATCAGAGGTAGCATCAGCCACAGGATCTAATGAAACATTCTAATCACGTCATGACTCAAAACGCTATACAGACAACTTATGTTGTACTTAGTTTCACATATGCATTTAATTACAACCATTCAGAAAGATAACATTTAAAAAGGCAGACCTGGGCAAGGGAACCCTCGGGAGCGGACAACCCGTAATATTTCAGTGTCAGGTCGCAATGGGAGTTTCGATGCTTTAGCTTTGTGGACACGCAAAGATTTTCAAATCTACCACCAACAATCTCTATGCGATCTATATCAATTATCCTTGCAGCTGCCCTACTGATAGAAACATTTAACAAATACTGGATCATATTTTCCTTTCCATGCCGCAGAGCCAATTCCTCATCTGGCTGGTAACTAAGTAATTTATTGATTGCTTGCCATTCCTCCCGAGTCAATTGATCCTCCAGTGTATTAGCTTCTTCAGAAGCGTGGGCCGCAGACACATCTGTGGTATCTGTACTCCTAAAGTAACAAACAATAAAAAAATCCAAATGTGACAAAGATAACAAAAGATACTTGGGGAAAGATCAGTCACAAAGAGCAAGAAATAAGGAATTTCAGAACAGTTTAAGATAAGAAACAAAACTGTTTGCAATCAGATCAGTGGATATAGTTTATGACCAACCAGCTAAAAGAAAACCAGCTTCTCTTTCTAAGCATTCTTTGTTCAGCTGCCTCCTTTGATTTCAAAGTTTCAACCTTTGCATGAGCAAGAAACCTAGAAAACAATCCACCAAATTACAAAATGTTATCGTTAATTGAAGTGAATACAGTAGCTAATTGAAGTGAATACAATAGAGAAATTACATGAAGTTTCAGGGCATTCAAGGACATAACAATGTGGTGAACACAAAAGGTCTAAAAGACGACAAGGATTCAGGAGGCTGAAATGATTCTAGGGTTGTACATCAAAAGGCAATGATTTGCAAAGGGAGGGATATCAACATTAACACCAACGTTCCATTTTAAGAAATTCTCTGGTATAAATAAGCAAGCTTCTTTCATGTTCGGTAGCAATTTAACAATATATCTTAACAAGAATCTAGCTTGAGATCCCAAAATAATCTCTAGGATAAGAAAGAGACCTGTTGTTTTCTTCTCGTGAAGACTGCCAAACATTATACTCCATAATGTTCATAATGGAAATCCAGTACATATATTCAGCAATCTATACAAAAACTAATACTTTTTCACACAAGAACACAAGAATTTTTCACGGCAGCTTTTCAACTCCTTCAACCACTCTTCTATTCCCATCTCCAAACTATCCAATACATCACACAGGTAATAGTCATCAAACTTTTGTTCCTAGCCCCTTTTTTGTCCCACATCCAAGCTGCTACAGTCTCTGCCACTATTCCAGGAAGTCCTCAAGAAATCCTAAACCATGCGCATAACATTCCTTAATTCCAACATGAACACACAGTGAACAAACAAATGGTATGTGTCCTCACTCCTCTGTGACCTTCTCTTAATGAAACACCGCAATCCTCTCCTTAAATTGTGCATTACGAAAATAGAATCCCATGCAACATGTCTAGAAAACAAAGCTACTATTGGAGAGCACCCATCTCCCAAGATCTCTCTACCCGAATTTGGCATCTTAATTTTTAATCAAGCTAAACATATAGAATTTCATAAAGAAAGATTTTTTCACTCGCCCGATCCATTACAAGGAGCACACTTCAACATTTTAATATTCAATGCTAAGAGGTTGGTTGCTCGCAGCTAAGTTAATGTTCTTATCGATCAAATTGTGGGAAAATTGGCTTGGTTAAACTACATGAATATTGGATCCCATCTGCTAAGCCTATTGTTTACATGCACCCTGAATTACATCTACGTAGCTTATTCTCCTAATGAAGCAGAAAGCAGTAGATTCGTATCCCCCAAAGAAAACAAATAGGTAGAGAAACCACAGACAACTCGACAATAACATATTTTATGAAGATGATACTTCACTTCTCACGCTTCCAAACTGGAATATGCCTCCTAATAAATATATCCCAAGATGTTTCAAAAATATCCTTCACACGTAAATCCACTATTCCCATCTTAATATTCACTACTGATATAAGCAGGGCACCACACATTGAGCCAAATACTTCCAATTTCCATTTCCAATCATGAACCGATATACTTTGAGAAGCTATTTACTCCCATCATGATTCGTCTCCATAGAGGAACCCTGTTAGGAGGTTTTCTAAATTTAGCTGTCACTTTGGAAGAGAGTCTTTGGCAGAGTGACAGATCTTTCAAGCAACATTAAGGACTTTATGTTTTCCATACATCTTTTGGAGCATGTACAAGATTCCAACTAATGTAAATGGTCAAGTGCTCTTTTTTGGAGATTTATGCTTTTGTTTGAAGTTGGTTATGACTGTAGAGACCCCTATCAGCTTAGTGAGAATTTTAGAGAAAGAGAATGAAGAGCGCTAACAAAAGTCAAAAAGAAGGAAGTTAATCTCCAGTTGTTCCAGTATCAAGAAACATTAAAATGCTTAAAACATGTAGGTAATAGGAAGAAAGCTTGTGCAACCTACCTCCACAGTAAAATAACCTTAGCATCAAGATCTTTCTCAATGTTTCTGATCTCTGAGCTATTAACATTCGGCAGCGGTTGCAATGAATCAGAATATAATTGTACATAACGCCGACGAAGATGACATAGGGCTTGAATTTGGTCCCAGGAGAACCTATAGCTGCAAAAGTGCACAACCAAACAAATACTTTGATCAAAGGAACATGAAAAATATATACAATAGATCGACATAATCCATTTAAGACACGAAAATCTAAGCAAAGATAAAGTGCCTTTAAAATGTTTGAAAAACTTTCACCAATATGGATTGAGGAATCACAATTTTATCTCAATAATCATTATATAAAACCAATGTGGTGTCAAAAGTACTTAGTGTAGACGTATATAGGGTCCTTGGCTTCCTATCATTCCCTTTTTATCATTTATATTTGACGAAAAAAAAAATCAACCAAGCCAAAAGTACAACAACACTTTGCTTCAATCCCATACAAGATGAGACGGAATCTTCATTTCATATCATATCATCATCATACTAAAAAAATAGAAATGAAAAATACACTGAAAGATATAAAATAATAATAACAACAACCAATAATAATAATAAAAGTTCCATAACAAGCCTAAAATCTAATCTCAATAAGTAGCTATAGTCTAATTCAAACAAAACTACAAAAGAGGTCTCTTCATAATCCTCTCCAGTTCCCATACCCCTCATAATTAACAAAACCTTCTTTATTTTTCTCCTACTCCCAACTGTCGCAAGGAAAGGTACAATGGTGCTTATTTCCTGCCTGCTCTCATTTTCCTTCCACTCACTGGATCCTCCAATTACCATCTGTCTAAGCAACAAATCTAAATAGCAGACAACTGGTCCAACTATCACCAAAAAGGCTACAGAAATCTGTATACTAGTAATCTGTTTATCTCATCATGCCTTCTCTTCACTTAGAAAATGTCAACAGTTCAAGTGACAGTTTTTGCTATCACCTCTGATGGAACTCAATTCCTCCGATCAATTACACGGTTCCTAAATTTTTCCAATCTTGGTAAAGAAAGAGTTTTCAATCTTTGTAAAGCGACTGATTCTGAAATCCAATAAGCACTAGCCCATCCTTATGAATGATTAGTCTACCCTCTGATTTCACCTCCTCACCCACATCATTTCCTTTACTTAAGTTCATTACTCTGTTCAGACATAAGTCGCAGACTTTGCACTAGTTGCCAGCAACTGGGGCTGTGAAGTATTAAATCTGTCATCTCCATTCACGAGCGTCTCTCTTACTCACATAGTGTTTTATTGGGCTTAGGTTAAACAGGTTATTTTGGACTAACGGGTAGAACTACTTAGCTATGTTTCTGGATCTAGGAAATTGACAATCATCTTGCTTGATGTGCATTTGGCTTTGTTTTGATTTATGAATTTGGATTTGCTATGGGATTATCATTTGAGTTGGTTTGTGGTTAGTTTCATTTGTAAGGACTGAGACACCCGCTAGGGCATTGACATACATTTACGATTTGGGCTTAACTTTAATAGAGTTCTCATTTAAAGGATTTAATTGTGTTTGGATCAATTTCTGACACAAGATAAGCTGAAAGAATTCAGGGCTAGTCCAAGTTTTTGTTAATTTGGTTTTTTTCCTTGCCTTTTGTCCCCTTTCATTGGGATTCTTTCTTGCTTGACACCTATCAAATGAATGTTTGAGATTGCACCTTGGTCCCAAGATCCATCATTGTAGCTTAGGAAACATAGCATAGTATCCCTTGTCTTTCCTTTCAGCCTAATTGCCATGATTTACGTTAAAGGGATTTTTGGACAAAGAATAACATTTGGATTCATCCTAAAACTAAAAATTGGCTTACCTTCAGCAGGTATCAACAGGAACGTCACATGGCATATGCAAAAGACCTATCTGGTTATAGTGTCCAAGTAAAGAATCAAAATACAGCAAGCTGCAGAAAAGCATTTGAACAAAGATAGCTCAAGCAGGCATTGGGGATATAAATGATATGAGAGGGGAAAGGAGGACATGGTTCAATCCATAGAGCTGTCTCATCAAGATTGCTTTATAAGATGAAATCCCACCCACACCTCTTCACAAAACCAAAAATCCTCCAGACCCAACTAACTTGCCAAAACATCAAAAGAAAAGATGCTTAAATCATTTATGAACACCAGCTACACAACTCCGGATCCTTTTCTGCTGACTCTTATTATTACAAGTTTTAGTTGCTGACGCACTAATTACTAACTCATGGCCTTGAGACAACATACGAAGATCACAATTACCAATTAAACATATTTTTCAATTTTCATGACTACTTATAAGAAAAACATGCTTGACACAAGACCTCCCGAAAAGTGATTTTTAACCCAGTAAGCCATCTTTGTTAAACAAATCCAGAAACCATTAACCACTTTTTCTCTGACTTCCATATTATTTCACAATTATGAAAATTATTTATCAATATGCTGGGAATTAAATGGACTGTCTGAAGATACAACTGAAAAGTTGGGGAAATATCCCAGCCTTTATGTTGTGGACTATTTGGAAAAAGAGAGATGCTTTGATGGTTCATCCATCTCTATGAAGAAAATAAAAAACAACTATACTTTTTCTTTCTTTTTGGTGTAAAGACAAAAGGATTAGTGATTTAGAATCTCTAGATGACACACTTGGCAGATGCTGATTAATGTGAAGCTGGATCATTCTCTAATTATTTCAAGCACAACTCATCAACAATATACTAACCATTTTCTCAAAAAGATCATTTATGACCATCAAAAGCTTACCACATTCTCCTCTGTTGCAATCCAGCACGAGCAGCATACCGCCACCAAAAACTGACATTCTCCGAAACAGGGACCATTGGTCTCAAATGAGAAACTTCAATGTATGTCTTATATCTTGTAATGACCTCCACAAATCTTATCCAATCATGATATTGAACCTGTAATGGTTAACATTATTTGCACAATGCAAAGACCAACAAATGTTTCTTTCTGTTTTGCTTCGTTCCATTTGATGTTGGGAAGGTAGTGGAGATTCCCTATTTTACCAAGCAAACCAAAGGAAGTGTACATAAGGGAAAGAAAGAACTCTAATTCAGAAAACAAATAAAAAGATTCTTGAGTACAAGTCAATGCACTTCTCCGTTAGCAATTTGAAATTGGTCAGAAGTAGAAAACCCCAGACCTTTCTTCATAGAAACAGTAGGTCTTTAAACAAGATAGTGAACGAAAACTAGAAAAAAATTAAGGGTGGTCCTCCAAGCCAACATGAACAATTACATTAGAGAAGGTAGGCTCCAGTTTCTTGGATACCTTGCTAATCCTTCTCTAAGGGAAAATAAGCAACTACTCAGGATTCAGAGAAAGTATGCCAGCTTTAGTATAGCAGTTTAGGGAATTGATATAAATCTATGACAGCAGTTTAGGGAATTGATATAAATCTATGACAAAAGATAGGGAATTGAAGAGGACAGGGAATAAGAACGTGAACAAAAACGATTGAAGAGCATTGTGTTTATGGTACAAAAATATGAATAGGGTGCCTCGAAACACAGTAGAGGCGCTAGGGCAGTGTGTGATGCAAAAGCAAGTTCAAATGCATTACATTTTTGACAGATTGCATTTCAGTGATCATTTCTTAAAATGGAACAATTATCAAAAAATTATTTAGAAAGATTTGGCAACGAACAAGGTGAAGAACTAGCACCTCATGAACTGTCAAAGATACGTCACTGATGATCAGAGAAGCCATCTCAAATGGAACATTAGGATCAGTTTTTTCTTGATTTCCCAGACGATGATACTTGAGGACTCCATTAATTGGTGACACCAAGTAGTTACGATCTTCAGCCCGTCCAGATAAGTTTCTACTGCTATTTGAAGGTTCATTAATACCATCTTCAAATATCTGAGCAACAAGAAAAGGATTAGAAAGGAAAAAAGAAAGAATACATTGAAGTGGACATGAATCCTATCATATGGATAACATGAACATGCAAGTCACAGGTGTTGCTGCAAACTTCCTAACCACAGTCACAGGACAAACAAAAGGTAAAAGGCGAAATAAGACTGTACCTCAATCCATTCTTTCGGAGTAAGATCCTCCCATTTCTTGTCCAACTTCCATGGCTTGCTGTTTGAATCATGGTACATTGCAAGCCTTTCAAGTTGCACCAACTATAAGAGGAAAAAATGCACCTAGTTCAGCATTCATGACCACCATTCTCTTCTTCTTTTTTGGTAAAGGTAACTATTTCATATATCACAAAAGCCCATCATCCAAAGTATGAGGAGGAGCGGATTCACAGTCAAAAATAGACATTGTGGTGAGAAAAACTGAAACAAAACTTTACACTTTTCCTAAGAACTCTACTAAATCTTCTATATCCCCCAGTAGTTCCCGTTTACACCAAAAGTTAAAAAGACTAAGACAATGCATCTTGATCTTTCAGAGAGTCCACCAAATGCTTGTAGGAATGCATTGCCCCTGTTCTTCCCCCTCCTTTCCAAGTACGCAACATCTCAAAAGTATTTTTAGGTATTGCCCAGCTCAATCTATCTTTTTTTTTAATGATCCTAGTGTCATACCCGCCACCTCCCACCAGTAACAGTTACCAGGTAACTCTGTTCACTAATGCTAGAACCGATGGGAAGAATCACCTAGTGTTTTTATTTGAACCTAAAACCTTAGACCTTTAGGTTCTTTAACCCAATTCCTTGACCATTAGGCCACACCCTTGGGTGTTTGCCCAAGCTCACTCTGAGGATACAAAAGAACATGTATTACAGATTTGTAGTTGTCTTGCAGTGTAAATACAGGTGTTCATTGGTCTCTGCTTCTAGACCACATAGCAGACCCCTTGAGCAAATCTGTAAACCTCTTCTTTATGGGGCTTCGTGAGTTAGGCATGCTCTTCTAATAACCAGCCATATAAAGCATGAAACTTGAAGAGGGATTTTGATTTTCCATATAAGTTTCCAAGGCTACGAAACTGTCAATGATAGTTGAATGTTCAGGTTCCAATATGCTAATTTAACTGTGAATTTTGTGTTTGATGCACAAATTCCATAGGGGCCTGTCTTTGTCAGATGAGGAAGGTGCCAGTGAAAAAGTCCAGAATTTGCAATAAGTTTGAGACTTTGTAAATCTCCCAATCATTTATAGCCCTCCTGAAAACCAAATTACAAACCTTGACCAGTCCAGATCTTGGAGACTGTGACATCTCTTTGGTGGCATAAGGTATAGAGGTTAGGAAATTGGTCTTTTAGGTAAGGCTGCCTATCCAGGGATCATTATGATTGTCTTCAACCCCTCCCCTACTTTAATGGAGACACTTCAGATATATCGAATACTCTGAATACAAAAATTTAAGTATCCCAAAAATCACTTTTCCATTGTCGGATAGTCTCGCTTGTGGTGGAAATTGTGTTTGATATGGTCTACAATGGATGATGTAAGGCATAGTCAGCGAAGTATTATATAGCTGCTTTTTACTAGATGGAAGAGAAGATGCAGGGTGTGGGATGTTGCTCAGTTAGCCCTTTTTTATCAAGGTTTCATTGATAATAACAGGCGACTTGGCTGTATACAAAAGATATACCAAAAAGGAGAGACCTACAAAATATGGTTCTCTCCAAAAGATACCAAATCCTCTATACAAACAGGACTTACATGGGTGCACCCAAAAAAATAAAGGATCAGAACTACTCCTCAATTGAGCAAAGTTCATTTCCACCCTTTAAAAGCTCTCTTGTTCCTCTCTTTCCAAATGACCCATATTATACCTAGAGGAGTATCATTCCACGCCTAATGTCGTCTTCTCCTAGCTCCACTCTTCCAGCTGAACATCAAACTCCTTCACGGATCTTGGCATAACCGAAGTGACCCCAAACCGTGTACACATCTATAACCTCATGGCTAATTTGCAATGTAACAAAATATGATCCACGTCCTCACCAATTTCCTTAAATAGGATACACCAGCTCATGTAGACCACCTTTCTGCTCCATTAGCCCTTATGTGGGACATAAAGCCAAAGAGAAACAAGAAAGCTTTTGATGAATACTATTTTGCTCATTTGAGGAATAGCCTCTTATCCCTTGTTTCCTATTGGTGTAACCACGAGGTTTTGGTAGGTATAGAGATTGGGTGACATTCGCAAATAACCATATCATTTTGCAGCTTTTTCTTTTTTTTTTTTTTGGGTATACTCTTGTATGCGGGTGCTTTTTATGCCCATTGTTAATAAAATCTTGTTTATTTTATCAAAAAGAAGAGTATCCAAAAGACAGCAAACTTTAACACCTTAGGTTCATATGTCACTCTCTCGAAGTTTGCAACTCACTCCGCAATTCAATTACTGAATCAACCCACCAAATAAGTCTCCCCAAAATCCGATCTTAGATCCACAGCATCGCTGAACACTTTCAAAAAATTATCTCCTACTTATTGATGCGGAGTGACAGCAATATTGCCACTTCTCTGAAAGTTCTCTTCTTCAACGGAAAAATACAAAGATAATTGAAATAAATCCCTGTATTTAAAAAGATAACTGCATCAATCTATGAAAATTCTCACAACTCTCCTTATGGAAGTATGAAATCTACCTCTCTTTAAAAAGGAAAGGAACATCTATATCCCAAACCAGACAAGTTTGGGATGCTCATGGGTAACAAGGCAATAAAAAGATACAACTATTTTATTTCCCTCTGACCTTCAAGACACCATTTGATCGACCTGAAAGTCAATTTTCTACCTTTCGCATGAAAAAGAGAAACAACTTACCTTACGCAATTTATCCAAAGCACCACTAGTATCGAATGTTTCATTCCCTTGTTCATCCATCGTAACTGCTGCAAGCTTTGCAAGAGTAACCCCGCAAGAAAATGGATGCCCAGGACTGCTAAATTTGTGGCCACCCATTATACGCAAAAGAAAAAAAAGCAGACCAGACTAAGTGTGGAAGCTATAAATCAAAGTATCACAGTTTAAATAATTAAATAATGGAGATAAAATGCAATCAAAGAAATAGTGAAACTAAACTCAGATTAGAAGGATATCAATTACTGACACAAACAAACCTGACAGAATCCT
>JBDJHY010000116.1:3507468-3519381 GCA_039654485.1 Withania somnifera | reverse complement strand
AAAGCTTTAGCAAAAATGTCTGAAGTTTGGCCCTGGCAAAGCCACTCGATTGGCAAAAGATGTCCGGAGTTATCCAAATTTACACACAATTTTTTGCAACTTTAGTCTCGTATATTTGAAGTAGTTGCGAGATGGAATACAACTAAAGATGTATATTACGACATATATAAGTATCTTTTTAATAATTATAAAATTAAAATTTAATTAAACTGTTATAAGATTTTATATATATATAACCATAAAATATTTAAACCACAACTTATTTCGTACATAGAGTAGCAAAATATTTGTTGTCAAATCATACTCAGATCTTATATTTACACTCAAATTATATGAGATCAATATAGGTGTGACAAAATTTTGGAAGGAGGTAAACAACGTAACACGAAAATGGAATTTCCTCCCTCACGTTGAGAAAAATGATTTTATGATATCTTGGCAGTTACTCCAATTAGTTCATGCTTTGCTAACATGATTTTTATTCTGTCAGATGCATGCTATGAGTATGTATGTATAGTACAAAGTCATAATCAAGAACTCTTCTTGACACTTTTATTTTATTTTTTTACAAAAAAAAAAAATGTAAGATAATTTATGTTGTTCGGGTTTTCAAAAATATTTATGGGTGTATGTTAGATGTGCCAAATATAGTATATTTTTGGAGAATTCAATATGAGTGTGATATCAAAAGTAAAGAGAAAAGATGTTAGGTATGACATGACTCATATCGAAGATGAGGGACAGATACTGAAGCATAGTGGAACGAGCAAATGCGGAGCGATAGCATCTGTCCATTGTGGGGAGTTGGGTCTTAGTGTGGGTCAACGCTAAGCTGGCATAGGGTGCGGGGGGGCAAAGCCCCCACGGTATGGTACAAGTTATTTTTGGTAAAAGTGTACCTAGGGTTACTTATATATATCATGTATTTGTAACCAAAAACATACAATAATAAAATCACAACCGCTCAACTTTCGAGGATGTAGGCAAAATGCCAAACCTTGTTAAACCTTATGTTCTTTATTCTTTTCTTTCCTTTTCCTCTCAAACTCTGTGTTTATTAGCTTGTTCCATCAACAAGACAACTGCAAATGGACCAAATTCTTCGTACTGATAAATTATTAGAAGGAAAATTCTTTTGGAAGCAAAGTTTTGCTTCCTTATTTCTTGATTTTTGGGACCAAATAAACTCATCCCATGCCAATATTATCGTAAGGAAACTCAAATAAAAAAGTACTATTAATTTTTTTTATATATATATTTCTCTTGACATTAAAAACCAAACTCTGAAAAGTTAATAATCGGATCCATCAGAAGTCTAAATTTAGTGTCGTGTAGGATGGGTGCCCCTTGGAAGTCCTTAAGTTAGCACCCGACTGAACGCAGAAAACCTTCCACTGGCAGGCAATTGTGTTTTTCACAGGATTTTTCGTTACTCATGTCAGCATTCTCACTTCTGATATCTCCAGGTCTTGTCACTAATACCTTCCCCGATTGCCAGAACGTTTCGCTATTGACACTTGAAAAAGCAGCTTTCAAGGTCTCGTCGCTTCGGTGAATCACTTGAGCCCTGATCAGGGTGGAGCCACCGAAGGCAAAGCATGGTTGGGTATACACCCTTCAAAACATCCACCGAAACATTATGTAGTATATAGAGGTTAAATGTTAGCTATTATAAGTATTTTTTTAATTTTTAACACCATTAACACAACTAAAAGAAAATTTACACACACTTTGCTAAATTCCTAGCTCCGCCACTTCCTTTTCTAACTTAAGTTCATGTGTTATTGATATCAAATTTGAATGACGAACTATTGCAAACCTCATGATAAGTTTAAAAATCGTCCATAAATTAGCCGATTTCATGATGAATTTTCACAATATACTAACATTTTTGGAGAAATTTCTGAATTTATCCCCAATGTTGTATTATTAATTACAAATTAATTAGTTGTATGGACTTTGTTGCAATTATGCCATAGATATCGTTGCCGTTAATCAATACCTTAGTAATAACTAACTAGACAACAAGACACTACTAGTGTAACCAAATATATGCGTTTGATGAAAAAGAATCTTAAGAGAATTTAATTAGTCAACCTATGAACATTGTTTAATAGCACCCCCTTCCGGACCACGTAGGAAACAGAGCCGGGAAACAATCACGACCTGCATTTGTGAAGGATTTAACTCAACTTTACTAAAATAATAAGCTCAACACCAACTTTAAATCACAAGTAATTGCAATTCTAGAAAAACTAACTCTAGTTCCTAACAATGTCCATCAATCACCCTTGACTAACGAATCCCCAGATCCAAGTTGTCCATAACTTGAATCAAATCAAACAACTTCCTAATACAACATATCTAGAAAATGGTAAGATTACAACTCAATAACTTCTTACTACAAAACAACTAGACTCAGAACAAAATAGACAAACTATCACAGGAACAAGTTCCTTCATCTGATACTTTTGTATCAGTTGCACTTTAAATTCATCAAGAATGTACTCTATATTTGAACTCGTTCAATCAGAATGTGTTCTTGCTTTTTCTCTATTGAAGATCCACTGTGTGTTGATCTTCAGCTAAAAGGAACATATTCAGGCACGTGGTTCTTATGTTCTGACAAATCATCAAAATTTATTAAGTCCAACAAATAAAATAAGACCATCGCTTTTATCATCAACTGAAAGAGCTGCTTGATAAAGAAAGTCGAATGGAATCCATTCGATTTCTAAAAGTACTACTAATTCTTAACTTTTGAGGAATCCTTCATTAGTAGTTGTGAATGGCTGATTTTGCAATCTTTTCGACTTTGATTTCGTAGGAGAAAGTCAGAAAGATCTTACGAGGAGCTTTGGGAACTTTGAATAGTTGTTTGAATAATGAGTTACAATTATGTACCATTAGAACCATTATTGGCATGTCGGGAACAACGAAGAAAATTATTGATTAGCCTTCTTACGTATGAATCGATATTATCTCAAATCCTTCCCGATACCTCTCAAGGAAAATCTCAAAGTTGGATCCCAAATTGACTTAGTTAATTATAACAACAACAAAAAAGAAGTAATGAATTAGTGGATTTTTTTACTTCTGAAACCTTAGGAAAATCCACAGCCACTATTTTTGAGATGTAAATCACACTAAATAAGTTCGATGTGATGAACTCGACCAAAAAGACATTAGTAGAAGGACTAAGCAAGTCTGATGCGATGAACTTGACCAAAAAGACATTAATAGGCGAGTCTGATCTCTAACCTCTGTTATAGAATACCACCTGCCGCTCCAACTTGATCTGCCACCCTTACGAGTAGGGTTTCTTATTGTCATTACTCGATGGATTATTTTATGGCCAACCGTTGATGATACTTGCAAATTAAAATTGGATACTACAAGAAGCAATAATTAATTAGGTACTAATCTAATTAATGATGTTTACTAAACACATGTATCTTAATTATCTTGCAGGACTAGTTGGCCGTGAACCAAACTCACACAATTTTTTTTTCTTTAAAATACCTGGATAATAATAGTTTCAGATTTATTAGTGAAACATTAATAATAACGCAAAATAGGCACAAGAAATTAAAAGAGATAATATCAACCGACAAAAAAGAAATGATTCCTCTTTTATTTTTTGATCAATGATGACTTTTTTCTTATAGTAATAATATTCGAGTCAACTTTCATACATACATCTTAATTTTATTTATTTTTTTCTAGCAAAAATGATTTTTTCATCGTGCAATCACTACTAGAAATATGTTATTTTTCTGAAGAAAAATCCATCGAAAATATTTTCAATATAAAAATAGTGAATAAATTTAATTATTTTTTAAATAGTTTAATAAAATGCCATATTAAATATTTGGGCAAGTGGGATTCTTTTGGACATGAAACAAGCAAAGAATAATTAGACCTTTGACTACATAGAAGTTTGTAATATATGCCAGTTTTTTATATTCTCTCTTATTCTAATTATATTGCTTTCGTTCTTCAAGTTTTAAGTGATGATTGCCACTTTCGTCTTCATTTTGTTTTCCTAGAAAACATATTAAATATTGGTGTGTTTGATAATCATATTAGAGTTCTAATAAAATAATTTCCTTCTGTAATAAAAAATATTTGCACAACTTGATCATATGACATTATATTAGTTTATTTATTTTAAAATTTTTAATTTTATGCGAAATTGGTGATTTCTTGTTCATGACCAGCTAAGGCTAAAGTTTCATTAACGAAATTTTTCAGGTGCTAGAACCTCCTCGGGGAATATAAGATTCGTCAAAAAAGTAATTTTAAATTTATCTATTTAAAATTCAGATGTTAATCGTACTCTGACAACGGATGATAATAAAAAAGTTGACAGATAAGTCACCTTTACTGTCACTCTACAGAACCGTATATGAGATTTTCACCTCATACGGCCCCTCGTTCAATTCTTTCAAAGTTTACCTTGCTCGCATATGTGTAAGACGGAATTCATTCGATTTCTAAAAAAAAATTATTAATTCTTAACTTTTCGAGGAATCCATCAGTAGTGATTATGAATGACTAATTTTTACAATTTTTTCGACCTATGACACCGGGCTCTTATGACAGCCCACTCTACTAATTACTTCAATTCGAAGTTCTTACTTTGACTTAGAATATGTATTTATAACAATCTGATTTAAGTTATATAAATGGTATCAACAAAAACAATAGATTAATTATTGATATCAATCTAATTTAACTTATGATAGTATGTTTGTCACTATTATTTTTATCAAGACATATACTTACAATCACCATATAAATGATTTCTCAAAGTAAATTTGTTTTTTACCGACCATTTTTTATTATATTTTTTACAAAAAATATTTTTCTGAAGTTTCAAATTTATATTAATTTAAATCTTTTTACTTGTGAATTGAAATTTTTTAGATAGTGATTTTTGTTCTAGAGCTAAAAAGAAATGAAATATTTTGTGAATTTTCTTATATATCCTTGCTACTTTGGTTTGTAGTTGGAGGTTCCTTCTGTGACTAATTTTAATTGCAGGACACATCTCTCATCAATTTTTTTTATTCGTTTTAGGGTTCGATTAAACTTTAGGATAAATTACATAAAATATGTTATTATAAAAGTCAATTATTTTTCATATCACTAATTTTTAAAATTACATTTCGCACTATTTTTTTAGGCGCGTTGTTTATGGAGGATCGCGATATATAACTTGAGTGTCATTCATAACTAAAGAAATCCTTCAAATACATATGGAGAGTCACCATACATAACTTGGACATAAAAATAATTCAAGTAATCCTCTAGATACATAGGAGTACATGTTAAATCATTCAGATAAATGGTAGATACGTGATATGTTGTGTAGTCGCAATATGTGATGTATCTTGAGTTATGTATCGGGGTGATTCATATGTATCGCGCATAAAAAAAGTGATATATTCTATAAAAAAAAATTTAAAATAATAAAATAAATTATACATATATATAATAAAAATATTTGATTAATTTTATAATTTATACTAAATTGTATTTGCCTTGAAAAGTGCCACTATAAGGATAAAACGCTCTTCCAATTCTTAAAAACGGACTCTATTTTCAAAACTCAAATTAATATTTTATTAATAATAAAAAAATACTTTTTGCTTTATCACATCATTCGATGATTTTTCTTTTAATCAATGAATAGTCCTACACTATGATATGGGAATAAAATTACCTTCTATTATTAAACTTTTATTCATATGACACACAATATATGTTTCAGTCTTAACTGCTTACTTTTAGATGATCACATAAAATAATTACAAGAAAAGATGATCAAATGTAAGCAATAACGAGTTCCCTTAAGCCATCTGTTTTCTAATTTTTAAGTTTTAAATAAGTTAGACATTAACACACAAATTAAATGGTAAGTCCAGGTCACAGAAAAGGACAAAATTAAGCACAATAATAATGATAGTTTTAAAAATCAAGTCAATTTAATATTTTTTTTAACACAAATTCCACCCCAAAAATCATATTTTGACTGCACAGCAGAATGCTTTCACCCTAAGTGTTCTTAACCTAACTCATCTGAAGCTAAGAAAAATAAATCATTTAACCTTTTAACCAGTATATATGCTAAAAGTTTCATCTTTTTGCTCATTGTTTTCTGTGTTTCTTGGTATTTCTCCTCTATCTTTTTTTCTTTGTTTTTTCTTCAAATACTATTTTAAATGGATTGCTTATTTCCTCTTTTTTCTAAGAGTTTTTTTCTTAAGGGTATTAACATTTTTCTTGTAAAAAAAAAAAAGAAAATTAGAAAAAAAAAACAGATGAACAGTCACTGAAAATTTGTAGTAGTACTCTCTATTAAAGAAATCCTTCATGAAACTAAAAAGGTCCTTCCATTCTTCTGACTTTTAATAAATATTGAGTTTAAATTTTTGTACTCTGATAATATAAAAATATTTATATACTTAGATCACTTAAAAAATAATTACATGTAACTTTATTTAATACTATTAAGTAATCTAAATAAAAATTTTCTACAAGTATATAGAATTTGTAACCTTGAAATTAAAATATATTCTTACAATAGATAAAAAATGTATATTGATATAAGAATCTTGTATATTAATGATGTACAACTTAAACCCTAATCTTTAACAAATGATAATAACATGTTAAATTATACTAAAAGTGTAAAAAATTTATGACACCATTCCTGCATATAGTTAAATCCATATAACTAAATAAAGGTTGTAGTGGAGCGGTAATTCTACTTTTTTATTCTTAACGACTCTTGAATTTAAGCTCTTGATATGAGTCGTATTTGTTCGGAACTATTTTATTCCCAATGTGGTACTTTTTAGATGCGAGCCCAGATTTAATGGAGTCTCAATGCAGGTATCAGACATCGGATGAGAAATCAAAAGACTAATCAGGAATTAATATACCCTCCTAATGTGACCATTTCTGGTGCAATTTTAAGTTTAATCGAATCACAATATAAATACAAAAAATAAAAATATATCTACATAAATACTATAAATTATGTTTTTTATGTATACTTTACCCAAGGGTGTGAAAATGAGAGCAATTTAAGTATCTCCGTTGACCTTCTTTTGTGGTTAATGAAATGGGATAAAGAACCATGAGGTCTAACGCCTTTGGTTTCAGCTGAGATAAAAAACACTAGGTTTTATTCCAATTTGTTCTAGCCTTGGTATCTGCTGCTAGTGGAAGGTGCTAATGGGAGGTGACAGGTATCCATTAATTTAATTAAGATGCACGAAACTGATCCGACCACCACATTCGTAAAAGAAAATATTATAGAATTTGTTGAGGTCAGAGAATCCCTTATTAATTGGCCATGACCTGGCCAAAAACCTGAAGTTACATACTAAAACAACTCCTTCAAGTAAGAAAGTATACTATTTGTAGAAGAAAAGAACCTAACAAAAATCTCTTTTCTTCTTTCATTTTCCTTTCTGCAACAGCAAAGTATAATCCAAAAAAACAAACTTTATAAAACTCTCCTTTTTCCTATTGAAGCCGATTGTGTCTGCATTAACTTCTGACCGCACCGGAATCTCCATAGCCAAATTTCCTGTCTTTGATAAAAGGTGTAGTGTTTGGTACTACTATTATTTTAGGCGATTCAAGAACTTCCATAACGTTGGCGTAATTCGAGCTTTCTTTCTATCTTTGCTACATTTTCTTTGGGGGCAATTTATTATCAAGAATGAGAAATATAGCAAGTTGTTACAATGAACATGCTATAAGAGTAACAGATTCATATTGTTCAAATCCATCAAATCAAGTACTATACCATATACCTTCAGTACAAAATGTTGCTACATGTATTTACAAAGTCAAAATTGCAACAAAGAAGCAATTCTTGGTCAAAATCACTTGGTGTAGCTTGTTACAACATGGTTTCTCAATCAGCATAAGTGACAAATTCACCAACAATTTCAAGAAATTAGTAACAATAGACAAGTCCAAAGGATCTAAAACAGCTGAGTTCTTTTGTTCAAGATTCAACGTTTGTTGGGATCTATCTAGCGCGATGTATGAAGCAGGATCACCAGAACCGATCAACGGGTATTTTGTGAAAGTCTTAGTAAATTCTGAGGTGGGGTTGAGTCTTGGTGACATGGGGCAAGAGATTGAGCTTAAAAAATCAAATCTTGATGATGAATTTTCAAGATTTGCATTGGTTTCAAGAAGTGAACATTTTTCAGGTAGTTCTGTTTTTTCCACTAAGACTAAGTTTTGTGGCACTGGAACATGTCATGACATAGTGATCAAATGTAGCAGCACAGAAGATGTAAACAGGTTCAAGAATTCATCATCGGCAATGTTGTTTGTTTCGATCGATAAGAAGAGTGTTATACATGTGAAGAGATTACAATGGAATTTTCGCGGAAACCAGACCATTTTTGTGGATGGATTGGTTGTGGATTTGATGTGGGATGTTCATGATTGGTTATTTAATGATCCAAAACCAGGATGTGCTGTGTTCATGTTTAGGACAAGGAGTGGATTGGATAGTAGGTTGTGGCTTGAAGAGAAGAATTTGGAGCAAAAAGGAGAAGACAAAGTTGGATTTTCTTTGTTGATATGTGCTAGTAAAAATCCTGATTAGTAAAGGTTCATCTTTTTAGTTTTCATTTTTAGTTCTTTGTTTGTAGTTTATCATCTTCTTCTTCTTCTTCTTTTTTGTTGAAGAAGATAGGAAATGATCTATGTAGCTCGGATTTTTAAAAAAATATATTGAGTTCTCTAAAAATAATGTGTATTTAGAGGATCTAACAAAAAACACGAATATATCAGTATTTTTAAAGAATTCGAGCAGCATAGAGAATGGGCATGATCATTATTATTATGAGGTGTTTGATTATGCAGAATATGGATTGTAAATGAAATTTTACTTTTGATGATCCGTCAAACTTATTGAGTTCTTTGTTGATTTGTGCTAGTAAGAATACTGATTAATTCAGAAAGGAAAAAAGAAATAATCTTTTAGTTTCTCATTAGTTGTTTGTTCCTTACTGTGTTTATCTTTTTGTTCTTTTTTTTTCGTGGCTTGTAAAATTATTGTCATGTGATAAAAAAATTAAAAATTTGAGACGTGAAATTTAAAAAATAAGATAATTTAATCCTTTTTCAAATCCCTGGTGATGAAAACCTAATGCACCAAACTAACCTTTGATAGGAATGGTCGTGGTTTTTAGTTTTTAGTTTTTTTTTTTTTTTTTTAGCATTTTCATGGAAAATTCTTGTGTCAGAAAGGGTTTAAAGAGAATTTATTGCAGAAAGATATGATGTAGACTTTCCTAATATATAAAATAGGAAGGTACAAATATAACAGCATGACATGAATTGGGCAAAAAAAGATGGATCACACGCATGGGTACGGGTGGGCACTATCGGAATGCGGCAGGAACGGATCGGGTTAAATTGGTATCGAATTAAATTGGGATGAATTGGTTCGAGATAATTGGTATAAAATTCCGTCCCGTCCCATTTCACTTTATATCGAGCTGGTTTCGAGAAGGACTGGACCGGTTCACCGAGATGGGTTTTTTTTTTTTAATTTTTAATTTATTAAATATTTTATTTTATTTTATAGTTATCGTATGAATAATTTATGATTTTTTTAAATATTTTTGATTAATAATTCTGTAACCTGTAAGTTTAACTTATAATTTTTTTAAAAATTAATTTTTACCTTTTTAGATTTGAAATTTATATAGCATATAAGTTTTATAAATTCGAAATTTATATAGCATATATTTTTTTCTTAGTTTTTTTTTTCTAACCAACATATAAGATTTGAATTGCATATCTAAATTTTTAAAATTTATAATTTTTTAAAAATTGTAAAATTTAATGTTTTGTAAGATAAGTTTGTTGCATTTTTGTATGTTTTTCAATTTGTAAGTTATAATTTTTGTAAATTATTTTTTCTAAGTTTTTTCAAACTGTATATAACTTTACATTTTTTAAAGTTTATATAAGATTTGAAAAATTTTATAAATTATTTTTTTATAAGTTTTTATATAACTTTTTATCTTTTAAAGTTTATGTAAGATTTGAATTTTATATATATATAAAAAATTCTAAGTTTTTCAATTCATAACGTAAAAGTTAAAAATGTAATGAAAAAAACTTTAAAGTATAAACAAATGATAATAATCTTAAGTTTTATTCAAATTTTCAAAATTTGATTACAATTTACAACTATAGTAGAGCACCTAATTTATGCAGTCATCTTCTAGGAAGGGTTCTGTTTCAACTAAGGCTCGAATGTAATGTTAAAAGTTGTATAGTCTATAAAAACTTTTGTCCAACTCTTGTAAAGATCGAGTGTGATCAACGAATGGTCTTGGTAAATTTTGCAAACGAACTTCATGTTCCATGCTATCGTCACTGTTGTCACCAATTAACGAATCTAGAATAATTCATACTATGAAGTTAACCTTGGTAGTCATTTGTTGCGTCAGTCGGTGTTCATCGTTCATCCAATTTCTGAATAGCACCGAAATCTCCAAGTTGTCTTCTGTTAATGAATATTTATGTTCTCTAATTTGAAATCTCTCAACGCTAAAAGCTGACTCTGAAGCTACCGATATCCCTTGAATAGCTAGCAAGTCCTTCATCATCTTCCTGAGTCTTGAAAATTGATTTTCTCAAACCTGACCAATTCAAAGGTTGTGGTATGCCTTCACTGTCCATAATATTATGGAGTACCTGGTTTAGATAACCTCCAAAATTATATTTATTAGAAGAATAAGTACCAAGTTGCGACTTCATCTTACAATGAAAATTTTCTTTAAGCCTACTACTTTGTGGAGCGTCAACATTATTTTTTTTAATCCGCAATTTTATCGTACATTTGCCTAGCACGTAATCTAATGCTATTTTGACAAGTTTTCAAACCTGGTTGTTCATATGATTGAATATTTAAACTTTCACAAATACATTTAACGATTCTTTATATTTATGGTAGAAAAAATAGCAGTTAAATAAATTTGTGGGATAGGAAAAGAATATTTTTTGAATCAATCATAACTTCAACAGCCTCTTCAAATAATGGTTTATCTTTATATTTAGCAAACGAGTTGTAATATTACATAGATGTAATAAAATTTCAATAATAATAGGATAATACAAACCACACAAAACATTTGTGGCTTCATAAAATGATTTCAAAATCCCAATCATTATCCATAATTTTAAATTAAGGACTAAAAGTATGTCCGCTAAAATGCATAGTAATAAGATTTCTATATCTATATACAACCTCAAGCGTTTCATAAAAGAATTTCATCTTGTTTTAAGATGTTTTGAAATTTTTCTATAGGAAATCATGGAATCTCACAAAATTTCTTAAAATGATTAATTATAGTACTTTTATGCATATGAAAAACCATTGCATAGTTACCTCTCAAAAAATGCTTAGTTCTGATATAAATAATACATAATTAATCAAACATTCTTACCATATTTATATTTTATCTTACTATTTTTAAAAATTTACGAAATATATTACTTTTTTAAAAATGGTCGTGATATATCACATGTATTGCGATATATTTGAATGGCGCCCGGATACGGGTGATACATCATATGCGTAGCCAATGCATTGTGTGTCTAACCATACATCAAACGACTTTTATCTGTATGTATCTGGCGGGTTACTTGAGTAATGTATCATACCCAAGTTAAAACATATGTGATTTTGTTGATGCAAAACAAATAAAAGTAATTTTAACGAGCCATTTCTGTAACGTGAATGACTATTTATGTCACTACTATTTCTAATAAAGCTTCTTGCAAAAAGAAATTGGAAAAGTTGATAATAGATTGTGGCTATTTTTGTAACTAAGTAAAAAAACAGAAGGTTACTAG
>JBDJHY010000116.1:3371728-3388063 GCA_039654485.1 Withania somnifera | reverse complement strand
CACATCAAGAAGGCGGAGACGGAAAAAATTAAGGAGCATTCTGAAATCTTTAAGTTCTTAGGTATCACCTACTGTAAGAACATCAAAAGACACCTATAATTCGGGGAATCCCTAGATGCCCTGTTCTTTATTAAATACAGGAACTGGACCAGCTCCGGTTTGGAGCATGAGTTAGTCCAAGAAAGTACTGATTTTGAATTGAATCTAATAAGTCTTCGCGTTTGCATTAATATTTTCAACTATTGAACTAAACCTCATATCACTCTACCACTTGATATGAAAGTGAATACCTTGAAATGCCAATTCTTGATTTATCACTTGATTATCCTACAATTTGGCTATTGCAAGCAAAAGGTATGGGAAGAACCAAACTAATGGTCAAAGAATACCAGCATTTCATATTTATCTACACTACTGAAAAGAACAGATGTCCTTGGATTAATTTAGGTTCAAAGGTGACACTACGAAAGAGAAGAAAAAGAAAAACGCATGAGTGAAGAAGGAGAACAGTGACGATTCATTAATCAAAAGAACATTTTCTGATTATTCGTTCCAACGTCAACTAATTGGTTGTATTGCTGATACAAAGTGATGGCCTCCACTTCATAGGAAAGATTGATTAATGTACTAGAAAATAGGCAAGGTTTCAACTCAACATACCTTATTTCCTAGTACATTTAATCAATCAACTCAACATACCTTGTATTTTCCAGGCTTCGGGCAGCCTATGCGATAGTCTGAATAACTATTTGTCCAGTGAAAATTAAAGATAAAAACTAGGTTTCCTCTTTCAAATACAACCATCCTATCTCCTTCATTCTTTCGTGATATGAACTGGTGTTCTGAAGTCATAAACTGCCAGAAGGAATTGATAAAAATTAGTCCATTACATATTAGTATAAAAAATGAACTGCAAATGAATACGGTATTAACATACATGAGCACTGAAGCAAATAAAGTTGCACATCAGACTATTATCATGCTTGTCTTTCTAAAGCAGACCACCATGAGATTGGTATAAAAATAACATATTGTTCCAAATGTTCTCTTTTGCATTAGGAATAATTGCATGAAATGTCGTTATCAGGTTTTAAAGACAGCTCAAAGATGCATTTACAGCCTACAATGAATAGGTATGAGCACCCACGGGTGTGGCCGGATGGTCAATAAGATTCTTGAAAACCATGAGGGGTCTCAGGTTCAAATCCCATTGGAGGATAAAAAACACCATAATTTTATTTCAGAATGTTGCTACAAGTTCGGAACTTTGACTGCATTTTCCCGATGATATCACATCTACCTGACTAACATAATTGAAAAGCAATTCCCATCATCAGCAAAGACAGGATCCCAGTTTAGTCTGGTTGTTCAAAGGATGACAAACGATTATGGCTTATGGCCAAGCATTTTCAGCACACAGTATTTAGACGGATAGTAGAAGACTACATGAGGATGCTTAGCACATAGATCCAAAACTAAGTTTTAAAAGACTTCAATGAAATTCCTCAAAAAGAAATGAAAACTACTGGCATGAGAAATCAAGAAACACAACTCATAAAGCAGGAACAATATAAACAAGAACCTCATATCTCTCTTCAAGATGATGCATAGCCTGGTCAAATTCTTGCAACCCACGGTATCTTAAATAATCTGCATCTCCCTGAATATCCGGCAAGCATAAGGACTCAAAAATTAAGACTGAAAATAGACAAAAAAAAAAAAAGAATGTGGTATAATGCAGCGAGAAAGTTCAAGTATATATTTGACCCTCGTACACTAACCCCCATTGTTCATTTTTGGGAACTGAGAGAGTATTTGCATCAACACCACATCAACTCACAAAGAACCTAGAACGGTAAATCATATAACCCAGATAGGAAACAGTGCAAAGGCCAAGAGCTAACCAGATCAAATCTCCGTCTACATTTATCATAACTGAATTGGTTTCCGGGAATTACTTTGCCATCAGGGAGGTGTCGATCAGCCCTAGGGAAATCAATCCACTCTGGAAAGCATAAATGAATGCATTACTGTAGTATAAAGAATACCAGGAAAGAAAATTGTACAAAGATCAAAAGCAGCCAAGAGAAGAAATATGGCCAAGGAGAAAAATAGGTTAGAAATCTATACCAGGGTGGCCGAATTCATTTCCCATGAAATTTAGATACCCTTCTCCTCCTAATCCCATAGTTACAAGCCTGATCATCTTGTGCAATGCCATCCCACGATCTATTAATGGTGTTGACGGTCTATCCAGAGCCATAAAATCATACATATCCTGAAAAGGATAGTTGGGGCGGGAGGGGTGAAGCATTGCATGAGAACTAGATAAACTAAATCAATAAAGCATACACCTCTAGTCGTTGAAGAAACCATTTTGGGGCCTTATAAACTCAAAACTGACATTTGCTTGTTAGGAATTTCATTTCTAGTATTGCTTATAGGATAGGTATATTATGCTCACGCATTAGTACTACAACAATAACATACCCAGTGTGATCATACAAGTCGGGTTTGGGGAGAGTGGGGTGTACGCAGCCTTGCCCCTACCTTTGTATGGTAGAGAGAACCACAAAGGTAGTAATTTTAAACTGGAGAAAGTAGTGGATTCATGTATAGATACATTCTTGAGAGGATTTAATTTAGAAAGTAAGCTGATAGTTTCTTGAAATTATAGAATATCTAATAGAACCAGTGGGTGAAAGAAAGTAGACTTCTCGCTCAAAGTAATGGCTGAGTTAATAATGCAAAATTAAAGTTCTCCTTCAAGTGGCATGCCCAATTTTAAGTTTCAATTTGATTGCTGAGTAAGACAAAAAAGAAGTGTATATAACCTTGTCCATCAACCAGAATGCTATAGTTTTATCACCAACTAGAGCTTGATCGTGACTTTCAGCATATGAAACACACTTTTCCAACCATCTTCTATTTGTCAGTGTATGAACAATATCACCCACTCTCCAATCCTCATCACGTTTCCTGTAACAAAGAGTGTTAGAAAAAACAGCTTTTTTGATCTGCAACTTGAACACAAAAAAATTATTAACTGCTAAAAATTAATTGAAGTCGAACACAAAACACTAAGGAGCATATCCTGAGAGCAAGCAAGTATTCTGTATTCTGAGTAGATAGAGCATATAGTCAAACAAGTAGTAGACACACACTGCCATCATGCTAGGTCTGTGACACATTGAAACATCCAGCACGACAATGGAATAGCTCCCGCTTGTAGTAGCATAAACATTGAAAACGCCTGATTAAAGTTGGACAAACAGTCGGAGAACAATCTTTCTGAAGTGTCTCACAACAAGAGTACATGAATATTTGTCCCACTTAAGAGAGTTCGGAATTAATACCAGTTCCAGATAACCAAACTCTACACCACTCAGACATTGAAAAATTACTAAAACACTCTCCATATGGAAGGTAAACAAGCTTCCTCCACTTCTATCCCTTTGTTGAGCTTATGCCTCCCCATAGGAATGGCTCGGATGTTTCTAGATTAGAAATAAATCTGAAATGAAAACCAAGAAATTGTGATAAATTCGGGTTTTGGCTAGTCCTTATAAGGGAATAAGTGGGTTTGATTGCAAGAGTCCATGTAAAGGATTGGTGTACCATCACCATCAGAATTGCTGTCCATTGAAAACAAATAAAAAGGCAAAAGAAGCTGAGGCAGGTGGTTTTTTCCCGTAAAGCATTTTGTTGACTCTTGAGTGATTCAGATTACTGCCGACTAAGAATCTTATCTTGCATCATTCATGAGAGAACTTCGCGAGATGGTTGAGAGTTCAAGTAAAATCTAAAGAGAATAGGTAACAACTTTTCTCTAGACCAGATATTATCCCACAAAAGGGCCTCTCAGACAAGGAAAGAAAAATGTACAAGGAGCAGCAACCAAGATATGCAGCACAGACCACAATAAAATATTTCAGTCCTTGAGCTTGAGTGTCTTCATCTATTGCAAACTTCAAATCAACATCAGTGACACACTATTTCTAGGTCCTCTAGCCATATACAACAACAACAACAACATGCTTAGTATATTCCCACAAAGTTGAATCCTCTAGCCATATGTTAATCAAAAAAAGTTATATAATACAGGGATAAGTATATAAAGATATAGCAGCATTACCATTTTCAAAAGAAAAAAAGTATATAGAGATCTAGAAACAACATACTTGAGCAACTCAATCCATTTATCAGCAATTGCCATGTGCAGCCGATAATCAAAGCCAACACCCCCATCTTGGACGGGAATACAAAACGTTGGCATTCCACTAACCTGAAATTAGCAGGAAAAAAGAGAAGCATTAAGGGAAGATCAGAAGAGTTGCAGCCCATATAGAGTAAAATGTCTTTTTTCTTCACATTGCATAATTTGCATCTTACAATTAGCCCATATAGAGGTACCTTTGGATTTTATCGAGTCTCAGATCATTCTAGTACCATAAGGTCAAGATCAAGAACTACTTACATCTTCACCTATGGTAATTGCGTCTCGGAAAAGTCCGTGAATAAGATCGTTAACCAGCATCAAATACACCACAGCATCCACATCAGTTGTGAGTCCAAAGTATTCATCATAGTTCCCAGTGAATCCCACCTATAAAAATTAAAAAGTATCAGGTAAGTAGAATACTGGAGATAACCTTGGTAAAACAGATGATGCAAGAAGAAGGAAACAGATAATTTCCAGATAGTACGAAATTAGCTGTGCATATAAGGAGTTCCCGAAGCTAAAAGAGAAGATCCTAGTAAACCTTCATTTTTCATTGTATTCTGCAGATATTTGGGAAGTATTTACCAACTCCGCCTATGTAAGCATTGCAAAGTATAGCGGTCTCGAGATTGGATGAGGGGGATTACATTAGGTTGAGCTTAGCATAAAAGTAGCTCAAGTCTGATGAATCCTTTAAGTATTAACCTGAATAGGGTGGTAGATACAACAGATTCATATAGTTGCATAAACTAATTTTAGATTAAATCATATTGAATTGATTGATTAAAATTGTTGAGATGTTTTTGCAAAACGCAAATTTGTAAATTGTGCAACTTTTAGTCGTCACAAGGGAGCCCACAGCCGCTACCCTTCGGGTGCACACAGGGTAAACCACGCTCCAGTGTAATAGCTCGCAACCCACACAGGAGAGAGGGGTTTGAAACCCGAGACCCCCTATTTGGGAGATCCCAACTTAACCAACTCGGCCACCCTTGCGGGTAAACTAGGTCTTTTTTCAATGATTTGGTAGTTACTAGGCATTCTATTGTCTAGAAGCTGTCACTTGTGATCACAAAATTGAGTATAAAAATTATGTCGAATCAACTTTACCGATAATCCATGGTGAGTATACATCATTGATGTCACACCATCAAATCTAAATCCATCAAATTTGAACTCATCCAACCACCATCTCGCATTTGAGAGAAGATACCTAAGTACCTACAACAAGAAACATATTTTCTGTCACACCCATTAACACGAGGCACAAGGTTCTGGCCAACTCATGTTTCAATGGAAGAAAGTACCTCCCAATGTCCATAGTTAAAGAGGCGGGAGTCCCACATCCAATGATAACCACGAGCTCCAGAGTGAAAATAACAACTATCTGTGCCATCAAACATGTTCAGCCCATCTAAAGTATTATTTGATGCATGGCTGCAAAAGGTTGCATGATTCCAGTGAGTTAAGGACAAAGTAAAGCATGTCAATAGAAATAAGTGCCAGTAAAGAAAAGGGAAACTCATATTGCGATTAGATTCTAGAACGAAACACAATTTCTTTCATTTATGAATTAGATCATAGGAAATGCACCTAATGGAGAGATACTTTAATGATGGATCCAAGGGAGTAAGAAGTAAAGCCTGATCTGAAGCATGCACTTGCACATTAAGCACAAGATCCACCACAAAATAGAGCAAGTATAGTAGTACACAAGCTCAGTACAAAATGTAGAAGTCGACAAAATATCTTACAAAGGATAAGATTTTTTACTTCTTAATCTCGTTTTTACGCTTTAGAAGTCACTTAAGGAGTTGGACAGAAATGGATGAACTTGATAAGACATGGTATATCTACTGACTAATTCTTGGTGTTGATCAATAGAAAGGATTTCTCAGATTTCAAGGAAAACTATATGTCAACAATCAAACACAAGAAATGACCAAAAAAAGAACATTCCATCCATAGCTTCACTAAATACAGTGCAACTGTAAAAGATTAATTAATACCTGTGAACAATGTCCATAAGAACAACAATTCCTAGCTCATGAGCTTTATCAATCAAAGACTTAAGGTCGTCAGGCGTCCCAAAACTGCTGCTTGGTGCAAAAAAGTTTGTGACATGATAACTGAGATAAAGAAGGATAACGAGTTCCATTAGAAATACAGAATTATCAGTTCAAACACTAACTTACACCAATTGATTAGATGTGAGAAACGTCTTGCTGAAGATATAGAGTAACCATGGAAACAAATACAAACAAAAAAAAAATGAGAATTACCCAAAACTAGCATAGTAAGAATGCTCTTGAATAGCCATAATTTGCACTGCATTGTACCCAAGCCTTTTTATGCGAGGAAGAACTTCATCTCTAAAATTCACGTATGAGTTAATTTTAGGCTCCTGCAATCACAAATATGGAACCATCTCTGAGGGTAGAGGATAACAACATACATTCAACATTTAAGACAAACAGCAAAGGAGACTGAGATAGAAAATAACTAAAAGCTTCTCGAAAATGCATGTGCCATTTTTAACTCCTACCCAGTATCTTGGAAGGAAAAGGAATAGAAAAGGGGCCAAATATTTTATTTAATTACTTTTTATATAAAGAAAAAGGGGCCAAATATTCAAAGCGCATCACCTTTGTCAGCTATAATATATATGCACGAGGAATCAGCTCTTGTATCAAAACATTTTAACATACAAAAGTATCACAAAAATGAAGAATTCCATATAAACAACTGGAAACGTTCAAAAATCTTGGTACAGCAAAAAGGTATCTCGTACAATACACAAGTGATTTCCACTGGACAGTTTTTCAGTGTTTTCTAGTCTCCTTGTCCCATTGTGCTTTTATTGTGGAAGATGATTTCTTAGTAAAGGACAACAGCAACATGTGAAATGGGACTTTCAGATACGATCTCTAGAACAACAATAAAAGAAATTAACATCTGTGCATTACGTTAACATCCAGGACACCACACAGCAAAACCTTAATTAATCAGCAATCACTTCATTAAGCCTTTCAACAGACACTTTAGAGAAATAACTGCTATAATAACTAAATATTCACATATACAGCAGTCATGACAGATAAAACTCAGATTCATAAATTATAAGTTACATGAAAGAGGAAGGATGCACACCGGACTACTCATTCCAATATGAGATTCATATATTCTCAGGGACTTCGGTTTCTTTGGCCGTGGATGTTGGAATATATACCTCTCCTACAAGGAGTGAAAACGAATCATAAAAACGAAAACAAACAATAGAAATAAAATATCATTTGTGAGGATGCAGAAATTAACAAGGGAATCAAGCACCTTCATAGGAATAAAAGAGAGAAAAATATTCTAGTTAACTCACTGCTATGCAAGACACTAATAAATAAGCTAATGAAAAACTCTCTTCTTTGTCTTATCCCTATGCACCTGTTATCCATGATTGAGATCCTTCTTTTCTTAGACTCATTATTGATGTTCAAAATTCAATAAAGTTCCATATCAAATACTTATATCTTTATCTAACACCGCTCGCTTGTAAGACCTTATCTAATATAGCATTTTGGTGCAAAATGGCTCGATTGTACATTTTGGTGCAAAATGGTTATGTATATGACGTGGATGCAATGCTAGATACAGTTGAAGATTTGCGTAATTGTAACTATGCCATGGCTTATCAAATCTCACAAGATTTGATAAAATCTTATAAGTACTTATAAAATCTCATATTACTTATCAAAATAATAATAATAAGAAGAAGAAGAATCTTATACAAATGGATAGCATACTCCTTACATAATTTGCTTGTCTGCATCTCTACAATTATTTTTTTGGCAGCAATCTTTATTTAATTCCAGGAAAACCCATTTGGCCATTTCAATGACATAAATTACTATTTAAATAGAAGAACATGGAAAACTTTAATACAGCCACAAGTGAATTTTCTGGTATGGTTTTCCAAACATGAGTTCAAAGTACTATAGATTTCCCATTCCATTGAAGTGTGACCATCTCACATTAGAGTTAGAGCTATTAGAAAGAACCTAGTTTAATTTACTTAATTATATCTTCAACAAGCCCCTAACATGCTCATCTAATTCTTTTTTCATAGGTCAAGCACAAGTAATCCTTTTAGATAATAGGTGGCACTGAGACTCGAAACCAGGACATCTGCCTCTTCTGCTATTATGTGGAAGTGTGATTCACCACATTCCTTTAAATGCAGAACCATATACAAGACCATATACTAGCAATTTGCAACTACTGAGAGAAAAGAGTGTAACCTCTTCAGGTGGATCATAATATACTCCATTGTATGGAATTTCATCAGGAGGCTGTACAGAGAACTTGATCCAAGCAGGAATGGAATCCTTAACACCTGACGGAGTGTCCATGCGTATCTACATTTCAGTATATTAAGAGCAAATATTAGGATGCCATAGAAACATCATGTTCAAACATAGGTTATAACTATAATTATATAATGAAACCTGCATTAAATACATTATGGAAATTATGAACTACAATTAAATACTCTAACCTAGAACATTAGATCAAACACAGAAATTCAAATAGAGATGTGCATTGTGCAGCCATGCTAGTCCGACAACCTGTTGCTCCTGTGTCTCAAGGCAACACTCTTCAAGTAGAAGATGACTAAGTTGATAGTAACAAAATCCAGTTGATAAAATTTCCAGAGCTATACGTCTTTTTTTACACAATGTTATTTGATTGGACGTGAAGTTTAAGATGTGAAAGATTTATATATTATATTAGTGATAGTGGTAAAAGACACATTTATTATACAATTCGTAATTGTGAAAACAAATATTAATCATTGACGATTATATTTACTACTGAAAACATCATATCAAAGTTTAAATTTCCAATAATTTTCTGAATTTGAATTGTTGCAAGTGTGAAGGTTTATGGAACATGAATGCATAAAAATATTAGGAACATCCTAAGATGGAAAGAGTGTCATATAAATTGGATTAGGAGGAATACGCTATACCATGGCATTTGATGATTAATTGATACCATCATGGTTAGCTCATTGGTTGGCTGTAATTTTTGCATCTATCAAAATTCAAATTCATCAATTTCTCGTATGCAAATTCCTTAGTCAAAGTACCAAACAGATTCAGTGTTTTTCTACAAGTTAACCGAGAATATATTCGTTGTTACTAGTGTTGAGTTGAATAATTAAGAAATTGCGTCATTGCTACAACTTTTGAAAGCTTATTCATAGATGAATCTATATTTTGTTTCTTATTGGAGGGGTGCTATCAGGTAAAAAAAAAATGATTAGACCTATATAGCTAAAAAATTAATGAACATTCTTTGACATAAGTAGTTTAACCGAAAAGGTAGGAAACAGTAGTAACAACAGCTAGCACATAAGAAGTCAATCAGAGGACTGTAGAAAATGAGTCATACCTTCACTCTGGACCCATGAGGAATTGCAGAAGAACCATCCACATTATTTGGCAGAAAAATCTCCCAGACACCAAATTCATTCTGCTTATACACCATGAATTAGTTTTATGCAACACTACATAGAGCTAAACATTACTGGAAACAAGTCAAGAAAGATTATTTTAAAATCTTAAGGAATTCACATTTTCTTGCAAAGACTTCCTTGTAAAATGCAAATTTGAAAATGGGATCACATGCCAATACAACTCAATCAACAAAGGGGTAATAGAAAAGGTAAACAAAAATAAGAATACGAGAAATTGATCGAGACTGTGAAACGAATAGCAAAGACAATCGAATAAAAAAAACTCAAAGCTCTTGAGCAAGAATTTCCTGTTCAGAAATGGCAACAGAACCCACTTGGGTATGTATTTATAGGGACATACACGAGTCATAACGTCAGCATTTGGGTTCCAATTGTTGAAATCTCCTATGAGGGCGGCTGACTGCAAAAAAGAAGGAGAAGATATACAGGTAATCAGACTTTCAACAAACCTATATTATCGTAGCATAAACAAAATGAAGAAGTTGTATAACTGATGGGTACAAACGTAAAAACCACCGATGATTTTCCAGGATATTCCGCATTATTTATCTCTCATTTCACCATATACTGCACCTCAACCTTATTTTTCTAGTTATCAGTCTACACAAAATGTCAGAATGTGCAGCTTTGGTAGAAAAATGTTCTGTCATATATCCAACAATTATTTGTTGCTGAAGGGATTCTCCTATTATTTTATTATTTTTTTATAACAGAGGTGTCTGGGCAGCTTGTGCGCATCTCGACTAATTTCATGCGATACCTGCCACTTCCCACCAGCAACAAATGGGGATTCTCCTATCTTTTAGAAGGTTCCTTGATGAAAAATTAACATACTGAACACATCGCCGACCTAATAAAAATTCAGACCCACTAAACAAAAAATCACTTGTTTTTGCTGTTATAGGTACCTATACTAGCAGAACACAAGCAAGACCAAAATAACGTATGCATTCCTTGACACAAATTTTTCTTAGTTGGCTTATCTTGAGTCAATTAGTTCTGTAGGTGTCCTGGGAGCTAATTCTTACATGCCAAAATAGATACTTCACTTGCTAGATGCAAAAGGTATGAACACGAATGTGTGATTTATACCGAATATTCAGTAAATTATAGACCACTTCAAAATTTTGTTTTCGAGAGGGATAATCAACTCTGCAAATATTGATCGAAACTTGAACCCTTGTATACGTATGCAATTTCAAAAAGCACACCAATTAAAATAGGTAGTCTGTATTGGTATCCAGATCTATTCCCATGTTCCAATCTTTCCATTTTTTGACCCATTTCTTCGGTAAAGTATCCCAACTATATTTGCAAATGAATTGGTTATCCATTAAAGAGAAGGAAAGTTTACTTCTAGTTTCACTTCTTGCTCTTCCAATTCAGAAAGACTTGCCGGAGATTACCAGTTGGGTTTATGTTTCACTGGCGTTCTTTTTTCCAACATTTTGGGAAACAGAAGTTGGCAATCTAGGTTTTTTAGCATAGATTCTCAGTTCTTAACCTTTACTCTCAAGATGACTTAATATATGTCCATTATCGCTCCATTATCGAAAGTGATGATCAATTGGACCAGAATACATCTTACAGACCAGGTCCATCAGACATCAAGTAGAGGCCTAGATCAGGCTTGCAGCGCTAATGAGTAATGCTATCAAGTAAGAAACCCTAACTTTAATAAGTCAAGCCAAACAGGTCTCATCCTTGATTTTAGGTCAGAAGTCCATCCCCGAGATAAAGACCATAATCCATGCACATGATAGGAAACCAATTACAATATTCTAACGCATCAGAAAAGAAACTTCTTTCTATGCTGCTAACTGGAACAGAAGGACCCTATTGAACATGTAAATGCCTTGCAGGCACACTTCACTTCCTCAAACATCTATCTTGAGAATTAAAATATAAATCTTCTCCTTTTTACTTTCTCTAAGTTTCTCTCTCACCTTTTACTTTAAAGAAAGAAGTGGTTATCAATTTTGTACTCCTTTTTATCATACGGAATCTAAAACAAAACAAGAAAGGAACCACTGACCTTGGCACCAGGAGCCCATTCACGGTAAGTGATACCTGCAGCACTGGCAACAAAGTTCATAGGTGGTCAGAAAGAGGTACTTCAGCCCCTCAGGAGAGCAAACTTACAAAGCGAAAGGAGGAGCATCTACAGTAAGGTCAGGCTTAAACATCTGATATAACGTAAATATAATCCAAGGAAAAGAAAAACAGAAAGTAAAAGATTCTACAATAAAGGGAGAATCTATATGACTGAAGTATATAGATTCTCTTCCAACAATAGGTGTACATTAGCTACAGAAGGTCCCCTTCATAAACATTAGCTTTGGAAGGTCACTTTCCAGGATTTCCTTCTGTCCAAGACAGATACTTCAACTTCCAATATATGCCATGCCTTCTTTTAAGTTTAGTCACGGGAAGGCCTTTGTGGGATTGAATTCCATAATCAAATAACTAACACAGAAGGGAAGTAAGAGATACTCCAGAAAAACTTTCAACAACAGATGATATGTTAAAGAATGCTAGAAACTAGATAACACCTGCTTTTAGGAAGGCTGAACATGTCAAGAACTAATCACTGCTATATGCATATCTCCGAATACAAAACATAATCTATATCGCTTTCCTTTTTTGTGCAGCTATTACAACCTCTAAGATTACCTTTTAACTCCTCTGCATCACATTGTATAGGCATGAGAGTGGGTCAAAGAAGTACCAAGTTGACATCAAAGAATCATATTATGGCATGAAATGTTTGACAAGGTTTTGCAGTCGGTCTTTTATACCTTCAGAAAGAAATTAAATAAGAATAAAGAAATTATTACCTACGAGTGAAACCCATCTTTTCATAACCACGAGAAAAAGCTTCCAAACCACCCTCATACTTGTCAATTGCCTCCCTCATTTTCTTGTACTGTGAAAACCTAAAAGTGGATAGCATAGAAAAAGGAGACTTTACATTCTAGCTGCCCATATTAAGCTGAAGGAACTGCAGAGAAAGACAGAACTGCCATTTGGGGCAAAAAGAAACAGATAAATATTGAGGAAAAAAGATACAAAAAGAGCAAAACCATAATTGCATAACCAAAAGCAAATACTGTCTCGAAAGCAAGGACATCCAACAAAGAGAAAAATAAATATAGAATAAAGAAGGTTTTGGAAGTGCATGTGAGCATTCGCTTCTCCGGGTTAGTAAAATTGGAAAGCTGAAGAATACCATAGGACTGCTGATGAACCAATTTAGAGCATGGTAGACTGCTACTAGAAATTAAACTAGAATGTTGCTGTGCTATGGACCTATTGTGTCCTTCAAGACTTAGACTTGGGAGAGAAAAAAATGAAGAATGTGCAAAGCAAATAATCAAACACAGACAGAAGAACAAGAAAAGCCGCACATAGGATCACGTCAACTGAAAACAAGCATTGACGACAATGATAAAACATAAATACTAAGAGCATTCAGATGGAAGAAGCTTTTGTTTCATACAAATGATAACTAAAAAGTTATAAAGCATCTTAAATGAGAGGTGTCTCTCTTTCTCAGCAAGAAGAGTTTCAAATAAAACATATTTACGTAATGCATATACTGTTCCTGTGCTATTGAATATCAACACCAGGACACACTTTTTGAACAAAATTCAAGTGAGCAACAGTAACATGGAAGTTGTCAATCATAGAGTAATTGACAACCACCTGGAACATTGTACTGTATCTGGTCATATCCCCTCCCAAAGAGGCTTGACACGATGTGATCATCTCCCTCTTTGTTCATGAAAGTGGTGATCACTTATCTCTCATTTTGTCCACGGCCAAAAGATTAATTTGGCCATTGAGGGACTTGGAGATATGCTGAAAGTGGCTGTCAACAAGGGAAGGATAAAGTTATTCAATGTGGAGCCAGTAGACCATTAAAATGTAACAATTACCCATATTTTATGCTGATGATAACACAACATTCTGTTATGCTGAAGACAGCCAACTAATGCACCTAAGAGTCATTTGATATGCCTTTGCGAGTTCCTAGCCTCAGAATCAGCATGAACCAAACTTTGTTCTTCCCAGTCAATGAAGATCACAAAATACACCCAATGACTGAAATGATGTGATGCAGAATCCATGAACTACTCACCATTTACCGAGGAATTCTCTTATGGCCAAATATAAAGGAACATCAGAGAGGAGACTGTTAAACTGGAAGAGACACTATCTTTCACTGGGTGGCAGACTAGTACTTATTAATAGCGTCCTATCTATAGTCTTCTTCCAACAATACCACTACCTTCCTGAGTTCTATAAATGAGTGACAGGCTTAGAAGGCATTTCTATGGGACAGAAATGCAGAAACTAAAAGGTACCACCTAACTAGGTGGGCTAAGTGCAGAAGTGAAAGGAGGCGTGTGGTCTTGCAGAAAGAAACCTGAACAGTATAACAGAAGCCTCTTATACAAGTGGCTATCGGGGTACAATTCTCAAGTCTCAACAAGAAAGAATGTGGAGTAGTGATTACAGCAAAGTATATGGTTGTTCAACTCCATGGTGTTTCATCCTGTGATTGCTCATCTTATGGGGACTGCCTATGGATAACACAAGGAATAATTGGGCTAATTTGTTCAGTTGTACAGTTTGACTGGGCAATAAAAGAATTAAAGTTTGACAAGATGCATAGAAGGGCCATATTACCCTCAAAGATGAGTTCCTGATCCTATGACCTGGCCGGTAAATTGCAACTGAGTTGCTGAAGAATGTATAGAAAAATTTCACATATACATAAAACAAATGGACAGCTAAGCAATAGCATATGGAAGTTTGAAGATAAAAATCCTAAACTTCGTCATCCATATGACTATCACAGGCAAAAAGAACAACAGCCTATAGATGAATTTTCCTTTTGCTATTACGCTAGCCTTTGTAAAGGTCTGCACCTATTATAGGCAAATCACTCAACGAATGAGAACACTTGTACCTGTAATCAAGGTGTGGACGATACTTCATCAAAAGGGGGTCTATTTCATAAATCTTCTCACCAAGTCCAGGTGGAGGAATGACCCTCTTTCTTATCCTATCAGATTCATTGATGATTGTCTCTTCAGAAGTAGTTAATGGTTTGGACTCTTTCATTTTACCACCTTCTTGTAGCTGTAGTGATGAAGCAAAATCCAGCTCTTCCACACTTGCTGGCTCAACGTCATCATTCTCAGTAATAATTTGGCTATCGTCTTTCATTGTCAAACTGTCTACATCAGTAGATGCCTAAAACATAAAATGTAATAACAATTATGAAGCAAATCAACAAAATTAATCACCAAATAATTTCTCATGGAAACAAATGCATCCCGACCAAAAAAAGAGTATTTTCATCCGGGTGGAGAATAATGTAACATACAGGGGAATTTACTGGAGCTGTCTCAGTGACCTCCAATTGATCTGTTGAGGATGAAGAGCTATCACACTCACTGCCAGGCACAAGGACTTTCCCCGACGCTGGAACTTTAGAAGGTTGTGATTCAGACTCGTAAGAAGACTTTTCAGCCAAGATCTTCCCTACATACATATATCAGATTAGTTATATCTCACCAGGGAGCACCATAAAGAAGGTCGCTTTAAAGACAAGTCAAACTCAATGATTGCTGACCAAAATTCAAAAAGTTTCAACCAAAGTTTCAACCTTTAACAATAGTTTCAACCAAGTTTGTCCATGAAATTTCAAAATTTTGTTCTCTTAAACAATATACTCAAAAGGGTATAATACTAACTTTAAAGGATCCCCAATTACACAAACCAAAGAAAGAACCTTAACCCATATCAGGACTTGAAAAAGTTTCTATCTTTAGTAGTGTCAATCAAGTTTCTCCATGAAAAATCACAATTTTCTACCCATATCAGGACTTTAAAAAATTGCTACCTTCAGTAATGTCAATCGAGTCTCTCCATGAAAACTCACCATTTTTGCTTTCTCAAAGAATATACAGTCAATCAAGATTCATCCTTTTTTGTTTTCTCAAAGATTATACTCAAAAGGGTATCCATAATACCACCTTTGAACGACCCCCAACTACACAAACCAAACAAACAACCTTAACCCACACCAGGCCTCCAATAAAAACACAAGAAACACACGCACAAAAGCCAAACTCAATTACAGCTGCACTTCAAAAAACTACTACCTTTAGTAATGTCAATCAAGATTGATCATTTTTGCTTTCTCAGAGAGTACACTCAAAATGTGATCATTTTTGTTTTCTCAGAAACTACACTCAAAATGGTATCCATAATACCAACTTTTAACAACCCCCAGCAACACAAACCAAAGAAACAGCCGCCTTAACCAACATTAGTATTCCAACAAAACACCAGAAAAACATGAAACAGAGTGATTTTTCAACAAAACACAGTGAAAGAGACATACATGAAACAGAGTGATTTTTCAACAAAACGGAAACACTAGCGTTCCTCCTATCGCCATTACAGTTGAATCCATGAGATTTGTACACTGATGGAACAGTAGGAAAACGAACTCCAGATAGTGTATAGACCATCCTCTTTCCTCTGTAGGGTTATGTTGAATCTA
>JBDJHY010000116.1:3344191-3371628 GCA_039654485.1 Withania somnifera | reverse complement strand
GAAAATGAGTCATACCTTCACTCTGGACCCATGAGGAACTGCAGGAGAGCCATCCGCATTATTTGGCAGAAAAATCTCCCAGACACCAAATTCATTCTGCTTATAGACCATGAATTAGTTTTATGCAACATTCCATCACTGCATAGAGCTTAACATTACTGGAAATGAGTCGAAAACGATTACTTTAAAATCCCAAGAAATCCACATTTTCTTGCAATAACTTCCTTCCGACATGCAAATTTGCAAAGGGGGTTACGTGCCAATACAACTCAACCAACAAAGGGGTAATAGAAAAGGTAAGCAGAAATAAGAATATGAGAAATTTGATGGAAACTGATGAATAGCGAAGACAATCGAATGAAAAGAACACAAGGCTCTTAACCAAAACTTTCCTGTTCAGAAATGGCAACAGAACCAACTTGTCTATGTACTATGAGGGACATACCCGAGTCATAACGTCAGCATTTGGGTCCCAATTGTTGAAATCTCCGATGAGGGCAGCTGACTGCAAAAGAAAGGAGAGGATTACAGGCGAACAGACTTTCAACAAACCTATATTATTGTAGCATAAGCAAAACGAAGAAGTAGGTATACGTATAATTGATGGGCGCAATAGTAGAGACCACCAATAACTTTCCAGGTTATTTCACATTATTTATCTCTGAGTTCTCCATATACTGCCTTAAACCTTATTTTTCTAGTTATGAGTGTACCAGCCACCTCCAACCAGCAACAAAGGGATTCTCCATATTTTAGAAGGTTTCTTGATGAAAAATTAACATACTGAACACATCTAACTTGATAAAAATCCAGAAACAACAACATTTATTCTGATAGGACCTACTAAACAAAAGGCAAACCACTTGTTTGCTGTTACCGGTACCTATACTGGCAGAACACAAGCAAGGTCAAAATATAATGTCTGCATTCCTTGAGACAATTTTTTCATAGTTGGCTGATCCTTGAGTCAATTGGTTCTCTAGGTATCCTGGGAGCTAACTCTTACATGCCAGAATACATACTTTACTTGTTACACGCAAAAGGTATGTACACAAATGTGTGAGTTATAAACAATACTCAATAAATCATTGAACACTTCAAATCTTTATTTTCGAGAGGGATAATTAACTCTCTTGCTCTTCCAATTTAGAAAGACTTGATGTTTCACTGGCGCCCTTTGTTCCAATACTTTTGGAACCAGAAGTTCTCACTTCTTAACCTTTATTCTCAAGATGACTTAATATATGTCCATTTTCACTCCATCCTCAAAAGTGGTGATCAAATTGGACCAGAATATATCTTATAGACAAGGTCAAACAGTCACCAAGTCGATGAATAGATCAAGCTTGCAGAGCTAGGTGAATAATGCTATCAAGTAACACCCCAACTTAATCAAGCCAAACAGGTCTTATCCTTGTTTTTAGGTCAGAAGTCCATCCCGGGATGAAGACCATAACCATGCACATAACAGAAACTGTGGATACTAAAGCATCAGAAAAAAAACATCTTCCAAGGCTGCTAATTGGGACAAGAGGACCCTATTGAACATGTGAATACCTTGCAAGTACACTTCAATTCCACAAACACCTTTCTTGAGAATTAAAATATAAATCTTCTATCTTCTACTTCCTCTAAGTTTCTCACCTTTTACTTTAAAAAAGAAGTGCTTATCATAGGGAATCTAAAACAAAACAACAACGGGAAACTGACCTTGGCACCAGGAGCCCACTCACGGTAAGTGATACCTGTAGCACTGGAAACAAAGTTTATAGGCAGTGAGAAAGAGTTACTTCAGCCCCTATTAGGATAGCAAACTTTCAAAGGGAACAGAGGAGCATCTACAGTAGCTCGGGCTTAAAGATCTGATATAACGTACATATAATCCAAGGAAAAGAAAAAAAGAGAGTAAAAGATTCTAGAATAGAAGGGAAAACTATATTACTGAAGTATTAGATTCTGTTCCAACAATTAGGTGTAACATTAGCTACAGAAGGTCCCCTACGTACACATTAGCTATGGAAGGTTACTTTCCAGGATTCACTCCTGCTGTCCAAGATAGATACTTAAAATTCCAATATATACCATGCATCTTTTAAATTTAGTCACTGAAGGGCTTTTATGGGATAGCATCCTTTCCATAATCGAGTAATTAACACAGGAGGGAACTAAGAAATACTCCAGAAAAACTTTCAACGACAGACAATATATTAGAGAATGCTAGAAACTAGATAACATCTATTTTTAGGATGGCTGAACATGTCAAGCATTAACCGCTGCTATATGCAAGTCTCCAAATACAAAACATAATCTATTTCTCTTTCTTTTTTTCTGCAGCTATTACAACCTTTAATCACCTTTTAACACATAGTACAGGCCTGAGAATGGGTCAAAGAAGTATCAAGTTGGCATCAAAGAATCACATAATTGCATGAAAAGTTTGACAAAGTTTTGCAGACAGTCTTGAATACCTCCAGAAAGAAAATTAAATAAGAATTAAACCGTTATTACCAACGAGTGAAACCCATCTTTTCATAACCACGAGAAAAAGCTTCCAAACCACCCTCATACTTGTCAATTGCCTCCCTCATTTTCTTGTACTGTGAAAACCTAAAAGTGGATAGCATAGGAAAAAGAGACTTAGATTCTAGATGGCCATGTTAAGGCGAAAGATAGCTCCGCTACTTGGGGCAACAAGAGGCAGATAAATACCGAGGCAAAAAGATACATCAAGAGCAAAACCATAATTGCATAACTAAAGGCAGATACTGTCTTGAGAGCAAGGACATCCAGACAAAGAGAAAAATCAATAGAGAAAGAACGAAGATTCTGTTAGTGCATGTGAGCATTCGGTTCTCCAAGTTAGTATAATTGGAAAGTTGAAGAATACAGGACTACCGATGAACCAACAAGAGCATGGTAGACTGCTACTAGAAATTAAACTAGAATGTTGCTGTGCTATGGACCTATTGTGTCCTTCAAGATTTAGAATTGGGAGACAAAAATGACAAATGTACAAAGCAAATAATCAGACCTACGCAGAACAAGAAGCAAAACCCAATATAGGATCACGTCAACTGAAAACAAGCACTAGTGAAAATATAGAACAGAAACACTAAGAGCATTCAGATTGAAGAAGCTTTTTTTTACAAACAAATGATGACTAAAATATTATAAAGCATCTTAAATAGGATGTATGTCTCTTCCTCAGCGAGAACAGTTTCAAATAGAACATGTTTATGTAATGCATATATGGTTCCTGTGCTATTGAATATCAACATCAGTACACACATCTGGATAAAATTTCAAGTGAGCAAAAGTAGCATGGAAGTTGTCAATCGTAGAGTGATTGAAAACCACCTCAAACACCATATTTGGTCATATCCCCACCCAAAGAGGCTTGGCACAAAGGCGATCATCTCCCTCTTTGTTCACGAAAATGGTGATCACTTATCTCCCTTATTGTCCATGGCCAAAAGAATAGTTTGTCCATTGAGGGACTTAGAGATATGCTGAAAGTGGCTGTAGACAAGAGAAGGATGGTGGGAGTCATTTGATAAGACCTTCGTGAGTTCCTGGTCTCAGAATCAGCACAAACCAAACTTTGTTCTTCCCAGTCAATGAAGTTCACAACATACACTCACAGGCTAAAATGATGTGATGCACAATTCATGAACTACTCACCATTTACCAAGGAGTCTCTTATGACCAAATATAAAGGGACATCAAAGAGGAATTGAGTTAGAGAAGGTGGATAGGAGAACTGTTAAACTGGAGGAGACGCTATCGTTCACTGGGTGGCAGATGAGTACTTATTTAATTGTGTCCTATATAGTCTTATTCCAATGATACCACTACCTTCCTGAGTCCTAGGAACGAGTAACAAACTTAGAAGTCATTTCTATGGGACAGAAATGCAGAAACTAAAAGATACCACCTACAAAAGGGGGCTAAGTGCAGAAGTGAAAGGAAGCTCATCGTCTTGGGAGTAAAAAACCTTGAAACAGTATGACAGAAGCCTCTTATACAAATGCAATCAAGCTATGACTCTCAAGTCTCAACAAGAATGAATTTGGAGTAGTGTACAGCAAAGCATATGGTTGGTCAACTCCATGGTGTTTCACCTTGTAATTGCTCATGTTATGGGGTCTGCCTACGGAAAACACAAGGAATCCTTGGGCTGATTTGTTCAGTTGTACATTTTGACTGGGCAATAAAAGAAATTAAAGTTTGACAAGATGCATAGCAGGGCCATATTATCCTCAAAGATGAGTTCCTGATCCTATGACATGGCTGATAATTTGCAACTGGGTTGCTGAAGAATGTACAGAAAGATCCCACATATATGTACACAAATGGACTGCTAAGCAGTAGAATATCGAAGATAAAATTCCTAAAGATGATCATCCAGATGACAATCACAGGCAAAAAGTAAAGTAGTCTATAGATGAGTTCTGCCTCTATTATAGGCAAATCAATCAGTGAATGGAAACATTTTTACCTGTAATCAAGGTGTTGATGATACTTTGTCAAAAGGGGGTCTATTTCATAAATCTTCTCACCAAGTCCAGGTGGAGGAACGCCCCTCTTTCTGATCCTATCAGATTCATCAATGATTGTCTCTTCAGAAGTACTTAATGTTTTGGAATCCTCCAGTTTACCACCTTCTTGTAGTTGTAGTGATGAAGCAAAATCCATCTCCTCAACACTTCCTGTAAGATCACTTGCTGGCTCAACGTCACCGTTCTCAGTTTTAATCTGGGTAGTCTGTTTCATTGTCGAACAATCTACATCAGTTGATGCCTAAAACATGAAATATAATAAATAATTATGAAGCAAATAGACAAAATTAATCACCAAATTCATTTCTCATGGAAACAAATGCATCAACAATTTCATTTAAGCAGACTCGTGAAGATATCTACTTAGAAGTGTTTTCCGCAAGAAATCTACCCCACCCCCACCCCACCAAAACAAAAAGCCTACTTTCATGCGGGTGGAGAATAATGTAACATACTGGGGAATTTATTGGAGCTGTCTCAGTGACATCCAATTGATCTGTTGAGGATGAGGAACTATCACTCTGGTTGCCAGGCACAAGGACTTTTCCGGATGCTGCAACTGTAGAACGTCCGGATTCGGACTCATAAGAAGACTTTTCAGCCAAGATCTTCCCTACATACATATATCAGATTAGTTATATCTCACCAGGAAGCACCACAAAGAAGGTCCCTTTAAAGACAAGCAAACTCAGTGATTGCTGACCAAACTTCAAAACGCTGCTAACTTTAGCAATGTCAACCAAGTTTCATCATGAAAATTCAACATTTTTGTCTCTTAAACAATATACTCAAAAGGGTATAACATTGACTTTAAAGGATCCCCAATTACACAAACCAAAGAAAGAACCTTGACCCATATCATGACTTGAAAAGTTGATGCCTTGTACTGTCAATAAAGTTTCTCCATGAAAACAAACCATTTTTTCTTTCTCAAACAGTATACTATCAATCAAGATTCATCACTTTTGCTTTCTCAAAGACTCACAAACCAAAGAAATACCTTGACCCTCATCAGGATTCCAACAAAAACACAAGAAACACACACAGACAAAAGCCAAACACAATTACAGATGAAACTCAAAAACCAACTACCTTTAGTAATGTCAGTCAAGATTCAACATTTTTGCTTTCTCAAAGACTATACTCAAAAGGGTATGCATAATACCAACTTTTAAGGACTCCCAACTACACATACCAAAAAAAAAAAAAAAGAACCTTGACCCGTATCAGGACTTTTAAAAAGTTACAACCTTTAGTAAATTTCAATCAAGTTTCTGCATATACTGTCAATCAAGATTCATCAGTTTTGCTTTCTCAAACACTTTACTCAAAAGGGTATCCAGAATACCAACTTTTAACAACCCCCAACTACACAAACCAAAAAACAACATTCACCCACATCAGGATTCCAACAAAACACAAGAAACACACACACACAAAAAAAAAAAAAAAAAAAACTCAATTACAGCTGAAAACACTTTAAAAAAGCTACCACTTTTAGTAATGTCAATCAAGATTCATCATTTTTGCTTTCTCAAAAGCTATACTCAAAAGGGTATCCATAATACCATCTTTCAACAACCCCCAAGTACACAAACCAAAAAAAAAAAAAAACTTAACCCACATCAGGTTTCCAACAAAAACACAAGAAACACACAGTCACACACAAGCCAAACTCAATTACAGCTGCCACACTTCAAAAAGCTACTACCTTTAGTAATGTCAGTCAAGTTTCTCCACATACAGTCAATCAAGATTGATCATTTTTGCTTTCTCAAACACTATACTCAAAAGGGTATCCATAATACCATCCTTCAACAACCCCCAAGCACGCACAAAAAAATTTTAACCCACATCAAGATTCCAACAAAAACACACACACACATACATAAGCCAAACTCAATTAGAGCTAACCACACTTCATCAAGATACTACCATTAGTAATGCCAATCAAGATTCATCTTTTTTGCTTTCTGAGACACTATCCTCAAAAGGGTATTCATAACCATCTTTTAACAACCTCCAAGCAGACAAACTAAAAAAAACAACCTTAACCCACATCAAGATTCCAACAAAAACACTCACGGAGTAGGATACAAACACAGAGAAAGATCCATACATGAAACAGATTGCTTCTTCAAGAAAACAGAAGCATTAGCATTCCTTCTATCACCGTTACTGCTGAATCCATGAGATTTGTATACTGATGGAACAGAAGGAAAACGAACACCAGAGAGTGTATACACCATTTTTTGCTTCTCCTCTTTAGGTTATATTGAATCTAAAAGTTTTTATTTATTCATTCCCTTATGAAAAGGGAGATCTGATAAGTGATAGGAGTGAGTGATTAACTGACTGTCAAAAGTGCTGAGTTCAAGGCGCCAAGAGAAGCGTGAAGAGAGGGAGAGAAACTATATAACTTGAGTGGTGGAGGAGATTTTTCCTTGTGAGTTTTAAAGTGTTTTATTATTTCTCCCATTTGTTATCATCCTTTCTACTATTCTATTTTATTTTGGTTTAATTGAAGTTGAAGTTAGAAAGAAATTCTGTTTGGCTATATTTTATGAAAGATTTTAAAGCTTTAAATTGTGATAACAAAATACTTTTTAAAATTATAATTTTGAAGTTCAATTTAAAATTTTTATGGTAAAACACTATTTTTTTATATAGTAAAATAATTTTTTGGAAAATTGTAAAAAAAATCTTATGGCGAGACGTCTACTTATACGATTTATTTGTAATTCTTTTTTTAAAAAAAATATTCATGAATTATGAGCTCTCAATTTTTTGCTTTTTATAAGGGTATGATTGCGTCTTTCTTCGGCTTAAAAGCTAGGGTTTGTGGTTCGTTATTGGTACCTGTTTTAGAGCGATATGACTTCTTTATCCAAATCTTTTCCCAGCCTTTTCTCTCAATGTGGTGCCTTTCACTTTGCTCTATCAATATTTTATCGTAATGCCGAAAGTTACAATTTTATGTTTTTTGTAATAAAATGTATATTGCTAATTGATACTTTGAATGATCCATGTGTGTGCTTGCACACACAACAAGAATAAGCTTCTTGTCAAGATCGAATGTACGAATTCTAATTGATTTAGTTGTTGTGAAACTGTTTGTTTGAATTTAACGAATCAATTGGTACATCAAGTAGAATAAGTAGATATTTCAAATATCTCAACACACTATGTTATCTCACCTTTCATATTAAATGGTAATTTTTATCATTTTAGTATAATAACATAATAAAACAATATCAAAATTAATTAATACATTATACTAAATAATAAATAATGTAAATCTTCTATTCAAATTACGGGTGCGCATAAATAGTGATTTTACCACTTTCAAAAAAGAAGGTTTAGTTTACAGCAAATAAAAATATTAAAATTTATTAATGTTTGAATCCATTTTTAATGGTAAAGGTAGTTTGAATTTTCCTTGAAGTCATGAGTTTGATTTTTTAGAAATTTTATTTATTAAAATTTCTAGTTTTGTCATTAAGCATATGAGATATTCTTTAATTTCATCATGGTTAAGTAACGCATTGAAATGATTAATAAAATCCCAATTAGTGATAAAAATGCATATAAATAAAGGTAAACTACATAAGCATACTACTATCATTAATTTTTAAAATTATATTTTATATATTTTTTTATACGTAATACACATATAGGATCGCGGTACACACATATAGGGGCAAATTTAAGCCCAATGTTTTAGGCACGGGATCGATGCTTTTATCGTAAAACTAAATATTTTATGTACATATTTTATAAAATTAGTCTAATATTATCCGTTGACACCCATGCTATAAAAAGACTTGATGGTGCACTTAATTAAAAGCTTAGTTATTTACCAAGAGGTACAAGGATTAATTTTTCGCAATACATAACCAAAAAAAAAAAACTCTAGATAGATACGTAGGATCGTGATACATAGCACTCAAGATAGATACTGATACATGTTAAGTCATTCAGATACATGCTTAGACATGTGATACATTGTGTAGTCACGATACATATGATGTATCATAAATTATGCACCGCTTTTAAATTATATATCGCGATAATCCTTGTATGTAACGCACATAGAAAAAAATATTCTCTAATTTTCTAAAATAATAAATAAAATATAAATATAATAAAAATATTTAATTAATTATGTAATTTACCCAATAAATTCAATTGAGTAAAATGGAAAATGAGTTTATAGAGTCCCTAATCCAAATATAAATTCACAGGTGTGCATGGAGATTGGAGTGAATGGTACCCACACAAAACTTTCTCCATCATCAAATTGAAATTATTTTACACTAAAAAAGGTGTACTACTTTTTATTGAGCTAAATGTTGCCAAAAGCAAGCCCCAAAACAATTGTTGTATATATTGGATCTTCAAAAGGATGAGGAATGAAAGGCTACTAATGTAAGTCATGTGCAACTGATTAGCTTGTGGGGTTTTACTATGTGATCTTTTTGTGCATCTTAGTGGCACTATTCCTTCTTCTTCCTTTTCTTGATAGTCCTAGTATTCAGGTCAGTTTGTGAATAATAGTTCGATTAATTATAACAATAATAATATATTTAGTATGATTTTATAAGTGAAAGTTGAGGGAAATAAAGGATTATATGTAAATTTTATCTCTATTTTGTATGAGGTAGAGAGATTGATTCTGATTGATTCTCGGTGCAATTAATTTTATATAATAGTAATTGTTATATTGATTGAAATGAACCGGATGAAATGAAAGTTTGCGTTCGATCTTGTGTGAGAAGAATGTGTTATCAAGACTTAAAAGATAAGTTTTATGAAGTGATTGTTAGACTAATTATATTATATGTGACGAAATTGATTACGCGTGAAACTCATTTAGCCTCACCGTGCATAAGTATCAATGTCTCTTCCTTTTTCACCCGTAGGAAAAATTTTCGGGATGAACCCTTCTACTCATAATTTATATTAGAAAAAGATAAGAATTTACACGTCCACCAAAATCACCTAATATCTTTTTGTGCACATTGGATTTTGAACATTAATACATACGATATCGGGCTCCCTTTTTAAATTTTGATTTGTACCGAAACCTTTTATTTTGGAGAATAAGGTAATTTATCTTCAAAGTTCAGAAAAGAAATTTCTAATTAAAGAAGGAGGTTACTATCCCATTTTAATTTTTAATGGTTTCAGTGGCACTATTCATTTTTTATTTTAGTTTCACCTAATATATGATATTAGTGTCAAGTCCACGAACTAATATCCATATTTATGTTAGGTAATATCTTAAGAGTTAAATTTAAAATCTTCGGTGATAGGTTTTGCCTATCTTATCTTTTAGTGATCTTAGTGGCATTATTTGATGTGTACTAAAAGTTAATGAATCATTTTGTTGAAAGAGTATTTTGATGGTATATTCTTTTAGTTCCATCGATTTGTCATTATATATTTCCATTGAAAAAATGTCATTAATATCTTGATTTTAAGCACCACTCAAAGTGAGTTGAGGAGTTTTAACTTTAGAACTTTTTAGCTTCGTTGTTGGATCAAATTATAATTAAGTGAAAAGTTTTATATATTAATATATGTCATATATTTATTAATTTAATTATAATTATCATTCGAAGTAAATAAGCGGATGCTTAATGCTTTTGTTTTTTTTTTGTGTGTGTGTGTGAGGTGATAATATAACGAACAAGACAATTATATTTTGACTTTTTTCTACAAGAGATAAACTTAGTAGGCTTTTGGCCATGAAAATAAAAAGAATTAGAGTTGGAGTTATGTTTGACCATATTCTTTTTGAAAGACTTTAAAGTATTAATTACAACTAAAAAGTGAAATATTTTTTTTAAAAGATATTGAAAATAAATATTTACGTTTCTAAATACAACTCTGAAGTTGTATTAGAATTTTTTATGGCCAAACATCAATTTTTAAATAAAGTAAAATAATTTACAAAAACTAACTCCATTAAATACATAGCGATGTGACTTTGATGGATCAAAAAATAAAATAGTTATCTCATCAATAGATATTAATTGAAGCTTTTTCATCAAGATTCACTCTTTCTTTGTTTCTACCTTGTTTGCATTTGTTTCACATTTTCCCTCGTCTCTAAAATTAAAGAGCTTCTTAGAGATCTAAATTACAAGGTGGTCAAGTATTCCATGAACAGTGAGCAGTTTTAATTTTACTCCGCACACAAATGCTAATGTTTGCCCTGAAATTGAAGTGATGAGGTCCAAAAAAAAAGTAGGGTTTTTATTAACTAAAAATTGATTTTCGTTTTTTTTTTAAATGAAAGTTGCTATAAAATTCCTCTCCTACTATTTTATCTCGAATCCCATTCAAATGAATGTGATTCCGGGACTCAAGTTTGAAGTTGCTAGATAAGATATTTGATTCATGAATCGAAATCTATCTCCACAATATACAGTAAATAAATTAAAATATTTTTTTACATACTTTATTTAATATTTATCAAAAATAATATTTTTACTCTCACAAAATAAAAATAAATTTACATAGTACATCACTCTCCGAATCTTACTTATAAAATTATATTAAATATATTACTATTATTTTATAAAAAACTATTAATATTTTCGTAGAGGATAATAATTAGGTCGTGTAAAAGAAAATACATGATAGCTTTCATTATGGTCCCGGTGCAAATGAATTTCCGATTTTTTTTTTATAATATATGATTATTAATATTACTTCCACATTATTTGAATTAAAGAACTCTTTGAAAATGTAATAAAGTATATTTTTAGATTTGTAGGACTCAACATGCTATACACACCTGCTAACCAACAATTGGGCACCTATTGTTTTAAATGTATTGTACTATATTATATTGTATAATTTTAATAAATATAATGTTTAAATAAATTGTATCGGTTTCTTAAGTAATTTCACATATTAATATTTTAAAGAATAAATCTATTAAAAAAATAAGATATAATATAGAACTACTATTATAAAAAGATCAAATAAAGGATCAAATGTAATTATTAAATAATAAATAAATGTAGAATAACATATAAGGTAACCATGAGTATCATCAAATAAGATGTTACGTAAAATAAGGTTTTTTATAGTTATCTAATCATGAAATCAAACTCTATCATATAATATGCTTTAAGAAATAATCAAAACAAATACGGTATCCTTTGATAACCACCATTCAAACAAAGTGTGTTTGAACCTTTTTTAGGAGCTCTTTCGATTTTTATATTGAGATTTGATTAAATTTAAAGTTATGCTTTATTTTTGAGGTATGCTCTCAACAAAATCTTTTTTCATTTTTAAAAGCTCCAACTCAATATCCTCAATTAATGGAGAAAAAAGTACCTAACCAAAGTAATATTTTCATGAAAAATAAATAGTTGATCTGTTAATACGCAATCGTATCATTTAATTTAGCCTCAAATTACAGTTATGCCATTTAACTTTGAGTGTACAACACAAATACACACTTAAATTTATATAAAATTAAATAAGTAAACACACACTCTTACGTGACATCCAACATGATAATTTCACATCTTTCATGACGTCCTGCATGTTTTATATCATTAAATAAATAAATCTATTTATTTAATTTTATATAAATTAAAATATCTACTTATACACACCCAAAATTATAAAGCATAAATATAATCTAAGGCTAAATTAAATGACATATTTACATATTTATTCCTTTATTTTATCTCCATGGTAAAGCCAACACATACTCATAAGCTTATTTTGCAAAGGCCACGTCAAAATAGATGATATGGCATGATATGATTGGTTTGATGAGGTCATTAGACCAATGGAACCAGACTTTTACTCCATTTGTCAAACTTAACAAACTTCAATGTTCCAAAAAATTATTTAATATCAACTGTTGGGACAATAACAACATTAATCCATTTATTCTTATAACTCTTAGTATTGGTTCTAATGGAATATTATATTAACTAAATAAAAATTTACTTATAATTATTGACAAAAAGATGCCATTGACCTTTGAATTTAATTAGTAACTAGTAAGTGATATACATCAAATGTTATTGAATTTCGATACAAGATCCTTTTTTTAAAATATATTTAAAATTCATTAATCTAAATATCATAATTTTGCACAGCACAAAATCAATAATAAAAGTAAAAGATAAACCATAAGCATATTTTTTTGTCTTAAAATTAAGACATACATTTTTTAATCGAGAACGTAAAAATATCAATAATTCATTACACTCCTCAATGATCAATACAATCTTATATTAGTGTTAAAATAGTGAAATCTATAAATTAATTGATAAGATAATATAGATATTCAGATATAAATTAATTAATTTTTGAAGTTCAAGTGAAAAGGACGGATCAATAAGATGATTAAAAGACTTACTATAAATATATTTTTCGTCTTAAATTAAGACATAAAATTACTGATTAAGAAAGAAAAAACATCGAGCTGCCATCACACTCCTTAATGATCCATATAATCTTATATTAGTCGTAAAGAGAGTGAAGTTTTTAGATTAATTGATATTCTCTCTGGATTACTTTAGATGTCACATTTTACGTTGGTACACTTCTTAAGAAATATTATATGAAGGATAATTTGACTAAATCGTTCTTATTATTACTTTTTTTATTTAATATTTTTTTTACACCAATTTAATCTCTCTTTCTCTATTTATGATTAAGGTTAAAAGTGGAAATAAACATTTAACTATGTTTTATTCTTTATAAAATAACATATATTATGGTCCAACTAATTTTAGTAAGGACGACATACAATTTGATTCAAAAAAAGTATAATAACACATAACGATGTATATTATGATTTAACTAATTTTAGTAAGAACGACATACAATTTAATCCGGAGGAAGTATGATAATACATATACTTAGACATAAATTAGTTAATATTTGAAGTTCAGATGTTTCAAAATTATAGACCATCAAAGTGAACTATAACTAAAGCTTTGGGGGTTATATCCTTTATAACGAAAAATGTGAGATAAATTTGACAATAAAGATAAATATGAGGTTTCAATAGCAAATAACATAAAATTCGTAATATACTTCAGTAGAAAGCAAACTGTAGCCGATCTAAATTTCTGCTCAAATTTTAACCCGCCCCGGTAGCTGCTTCACCGTTGTGCGCTACTCCGGCAACCGTGAAATTCACCTCCGGCGAACTTTACGGTAATACACAACATAGGCGATCTGCATTTCACGGTGAGTCAATTGATTCATATACCGTTTCGATATGATGTAATTTTAGCTAGGGCAAATAAATTGATTAATTATTTTTTCGTGATTATGAAAAATTAATCTTCGATACTGAGCTCTTTTTCATTTTTTAATATGGCGTAGTAAAGCACTCGAGGTGTAGCGTAGTGGTCAATAAAGCGTGGTTTGTTGAGAAAATAGTAGGTGATTTTTTTTAATATATTGTAGCTTTTGGTGGACAGTGGTACCTCCTATTTATTGCGGGCGGGAGGTGACAGCAGCTTGTAGAATTAGTGGAGGTGTGCGAGAGCTGACTTGGATACTATGGTTTTAAGTGAAAAATGAATAGCATTATTTCTATTTCATGCAGTTTTGCTAGAGCAAACAAATATATGTGTGAATTGATAAATTTTTTCATTTTTAACATGTTGTAATAAGGCATTAAAGGTGGGTGCGGCCGAGTGGTAAATGAAGTGATTGAGTACTATGAGATCTGTGTTTCAAGTGCTAGGTCATTTCTTTTCATGTGTTCTAGCCTCGTTGGACAGAGTTATACGTGGTGCTAGTGTAAGGTGACAAGTATCTCGTGGAATTAGTTGAAGTGACGGTTTTAAATAAAAAGAAAAACAAATAGTATTATTATGCTTCTATCTGATGTAGTTTTTCTAGGGAAAAGAAATCTCTGAATTTTTTTTCGTGATGTATAGACAATTCATTATTTTTGAATCAACTATTAATGCGAACTGATAAATTGACCTTTGATATCAAGGACTTTTTCATTTTTAACATGGTATAATAAAGCACTCAAGGGATTGGTTTGGTGGTCAATGAAGTGAGTTAAGAATTAGGATATCTCAGGTCTAAATATTAGGCGATCTCTTTCTTTCTGCCCTAGCATTGGCGAACAAAGTTATCTGTTGGTGGTGAGAGGTGACAAGTATCTCATGGAATTAGTTGAGGTGCGTGAAAGGTGGCATAGATACTACTTTTTTAAATAAAAAAAGTATCATTTTATATCTACCTAAAGGCCCTTTTGCAAGGGTAAAACTGGCTGATTCTTTTACGTGATTAATATTAATGCATTGTTTGAACCAAATATCTGTGTGAATTGATAAATTAATCTTCAATATTGAGCCCTTTTTCATTTTAACATTGTATATTTTACGCACCTAAGAATGGGGCCTAGTGGTCAATGAAGTGCATTGAGAGAACTATGAGGTCTCAGGTTTAAATACTAGGTGATTTCTTATCATCTGTATCTGACTTGGTGAATAAAGCTCGTTGGTAGTTGTTGCCACCATCGGTGGTGACAAATATCTCGTGGAATTAGTTGAGGTATGCAAAGTTGGTCCCTACACCACGGTTTTAGATAAAAACAACAAAAATTAACATGGTGTAGTAAGATTGATGAAGTTTGGAACAATGTAGGTAAGAATGTAGAACTATGAGGTCTCTAGTTCAAGTACTAGATGATTTTTTTTCCATCTGTCTTAGTTTTGGTGGACAAAATTACCTGGTATCTATAGTAGGTGTGAAGTGGCAGGTATCTCGTGGTACTAAATGAGGTGCGCGAGTGCTGGTTAGGACACCACGTTGTTACATAAAAATCAAAAGAACAAAATAAAAAAAAGGTGTAGTAAGATTGATGAAGTTCGAAATGGAAGTAGGCACGGATTTAGCAATTTCTGTTCAAGTTATGCAAATTTGAACTATAGTTTTTGCCATTGAGTTGGAGGATATGTGAGCACTTTTTTATGTGTTGGGATCACCATTTTCAGAACTCGGATTGCTTTCGCGTAGCTCATTTTTGTGATGCATAGATGAATTTCGAATAGACAATTTTTCAAAAGATGATGTGAAATTTCTGCAATTCGTTGTATCATCATGCTAGCCTGTTTTTGATGGATCAGAATTGCACTCAGGGTAGTTCTGCTCGGAGCTTCTCATGACGAAAATACTTGTAGTTGAACTAATATGTACAATTTGCAGTTAATGTTCGATTCTGCTTTTTCTGAACCACTGTTTTTTTCCTTGAATTATAGACTATTCTGATCTTGTATTTGATGAGTTATGCTCAATGGAAGCAGCATTTTAGTTGTACATCTAGCTTATTTCAGCTTAGCTGAACCTATCATGATAAAAGGCAGAATTTTAGAAAGTTTGGTTCGAAGTATATAAACTTATGAAATTATATACTAATTCTGGTTTGAGCCCTTTTGGATGTATTGTATTCTTATTAGAATTTCCATTTCAGGAGCATATCTGCTAGATTCTGTGAGAAATTCAATATGGGGGCTTCTGAAGAGAACAGTGCACTGTTCCCCATTTTTGTTTTGACTTTAATGGCTCTGCCATTAGTTCCTTACACTGTAGTCAATTTATTTGGTGCTTTCAAGAAAAAGGCTGCCAAAATCAACTGTCAGTGTTCGGTTTGCGTTCGGTCTGGGAAGTATCACAAATCCATATTCCGGCGGGCAAGTTTCTGGGTCTTAATATTGAAGATAAATTATGTAACCGGATGTATTTATTTATTTTTTCTTCTGATTTTCAGATTTCAAACTTCTCAACATACAGTAATCTGACCCTTGTACTGCTATGGGTCGTCATGGGTGTTCTAGTTTATTACATAAGGAATATCAGCACTGAGGTAATTGCTGTTTATCTAGTTCTTCTTCTTTAAACGTGATTTCCATGTCGTTGTTGGTAACGCAAGCATGTAGCAACCTTTCTCCAAGAACTCCGTAAGTTGAAAAATGACGCTTTTGTTAGTAATAGTTGCAGAAAGTGCAATATGTTTTTTCGTCTATATCTGCAAATTTATCAGCACAGTTTAGATGGTGTTGTGCTTTTAAGCCTTCTTTGAATAGGATTTAATTTGGTTTTTTATTTTATAAGATAATATTTGCATGTTCTTGAATCGAGTGCTGTCTTCATTAGTACAACACTCGTGTTCTTAAATTTTGCAGTGTTTGTGTCCGTTGGTCATATTTGGTAAGTTTTCGAATTCGCATAGCATAAATGTTTTGCTTACACAAGCAATGAGGTATTCTTTTACTGATGTCAAATTATATATAGAGAGAGACAAGTTCAAGTTTCATTGGTCTTAAGAACACATTATTATAAGCACCATCTTGATCAACCTTCACACTTCCCTGTAGGATTTCCCTTTGTGTGTAGTTTAACCATTTTATTCTGTAGGTCCAACTATTCGAGCCATTCAGTATTCTTGGACTGGAACACGGAGCTTCAGACACTGAAATAAAGAAGGCATATCGGAGACTTTCCATTCAGTATCATCCCGATAAAAATCCAGATCCAGGTTGAACACAGAGGCTATCATGTGTTTACATCTAGGTATTACTGCGGCGAGCTATATTTGCAGTCACTTTACCATGACTGTTCATCTTTTCTATTGCAGAGGCACACTCTTACTTTGTTGAATTCATCTCAAAGGCTTATCAGGCTCTGACGGATCCGATATCTAGAGAAAACTTTGAAAAATATGGTCATCCCGATGGACGACAGGTAATTCACTTCTATCATCGTCCTATGGATATGGGGGATAGGACATGGAAATGTCAACGTTGAATTATTCTGCTTATTGTCTGGGACATGATCATTTCATTTGTGAGGAACATACTTGTTTTTAATGATTCCCTTTTTTTTTTCTCTCTCTTTTTTTGTTTCCTGCAGGGGCTTCAAATGGGCATTGCCCTCCCTCAGTTCCTTCTAAACATTGATGGAGCATCCGAAGGAATACTGTTGCTTGGAATTGTTGGAGTCTGTATAATTCTGCCGTTGACGGTTTCTGTCATATACTTGTCTAGGTCGTCAAAGTATACTGGAAACTATGTTATGCACTCGACCTTAGCCGCATATTACCACTTAATGAAACCTTCTTTAGCTCCAAGGTATGTGAGAGAAATAGTCTATTTTGGCTTTCTACTTAAGGATTACACGTCTAAATTTATTGATTGCTTCATAATATTGAAAAATCACATTTGCTCGCTGATATGTCGTCGAAATGTAATAGTTACATAGCCATGTTTTGATTTCTAGTTTATCTTCTTGAACCAAGTAGTTCTCTCTCCCGTTCCACTATGTGGTAGTCGTCGCTTTCACAAATGATGTTGCTTTTATTTATTTCATTCCTTCTCTTGTAATGTTGCTTCAATGATGCAGCAAGGTCATGGATGTTTTCATTAAGGCTTCTGAATTCATGGATATTCCTGTTCGTCGGTCTGACGAAGAACCTCTGCAGAGACTGTTTGTCTTGGTTAGAAGTGAGCTAAATCTGGATCTTAAGAATATTCGGCAAGAACAGGCTAAGTTTTGGAAGCAGCATCCTGCTTTAGTAAAGGTATGCGCGATCTCTCTTCTTTTTCCAAGGTCAAAAACCTTGTCACAACTGTTCTCCAACACCCCGAATATAGCTAGAAGTACTTCTCCGCTTGCAGACTGAATTGTTGCTTCAAGCCCAATTGACACGTGAGACGGCAGCCTTGTCTCCAACTTTACAGCGTGATTTCAGACATGTGCTTGAACTCGCACCTCGGCTTCTGGAAGAATTGATGAAGGTATCACCATTCTTTTTGTTCGTAGTCTTATTACTATTGTCATTGCTTGTTTTCTTTTTTGATAAAGTTATTGATAGGGAATGAATTAATTTATATGGCGATAAATTTTTAAACCTTTAACGTAATATTAATTTATTTAACATAGCCACGATGGAATTGTTTTTCACTTGTAGTGCCACGTGACAAAACTTTTAAACAAAAGTGTAGTACACACACCATCAGATTTCAAGGTGTGTTCCGCTAACAGGTAGGAATTTCACGCTCCCAATATTTCAAGTATGAAATTCAAAAAACTGGGATAGTTTAGGTGAGTTTTTGACCCTAACAGAATATTTATTGTATATATAATATATTTCTTACGAAAAATTATCACAATGTTTGAGTATGGCTGTTATAGAGGGGTAATTTTACAAGAAGTGTACTGCTATAATGAACACCTTTGTTGTTATAGAGAAGTAAGAGATAACATGAAAAATCGGTTCTAGAGACAATCAGGCCGTTATTGTGAAATGCCGTTATAACGAATGGCCGTTATAGAGAGATTTGAATGTGCATCCCACAATTGTGAAAATATGGCAATACATAGTGTCTAGGAAATGAAGTAAAACACAAGTAATGTCGCATAAATGGTTTCAACAGTGGCTTGCTGTTGGATTTTTCAGAGACTTCCTGATTATGTTTTTCCTTGAGCTGTGCATGGGTAATGACATTATGTAACCTAGGGATGTGACTTTTCATCTTTTCATTCTTCTTGTGCGCTGTTCTTTTAATCTGTATCTAGTCCATATGTCATCTCCTTTGGGTTGCTTAACATATAATGAGTTGCTAAGGTAACGGAAGGAGTTTGTCATGTTGCATGCAGATGGCTATTATTCCACGCCCTCCGGTGGGGCATGGATGGCTAAGACCTGCAATAGGAGTGATGGAATTGTCTCAAAGTGTTGTTCAGGTTAGGTTTCCTAGAGAGCCAGTACTCTTCTGAAAGATCATGACTACTTTTATCTGGTATATGCAACTATGCTCGTTCCATCTTATCAACATATTTCTTATCATTTTCTTCTCCTTTTACCTATTCCAGCAGAAACAAGACAAGTAACTTAATTTCGTGATAACACTTCGGTTATTATCTTGTGTACCTTAACCATCATTTGACTATGATCATCCTCTGCCGGCTCTACGTTTATATCTGCTTAAAGTATTCGATCATATTATTTAAAGACATAACCATGAATACATAGTAATATGAGCATCGTTGCTTAATATTGTTGAGACTCATGCATTAAGATAATAAGAATTTTTTGTCAACCTTTGTTTTATTTCTCAGTTGTTTTACTGACGTTTTTATGTACAAAATGTGGACTTCCAATAGTTATTTGTTTTGGAGTCTGTGTCTGTTTCCATCCCCTTTTAAAAAGGCTTAAGACCTAGTAAAGTCATACTATTCAAATTCGTTGACACACTTTGCCGGCACAATTTCTTTCCTACTCTCATTTCTAATGCATTTTACCTTCAATGATTCAGGCAGTACCTCTCAGCGCAAGGAAAGCAGCAGGTGGATCCAGTGAAGGGTATGCACCATTTTTGCAGCTGCCACACTTTAATGAGGCTGTTGTTAAAAAGATCGCGAGAAAGGTTGCAATTATTGCTTTTCATCTCTTCCTCAAACTTTCTAAATGCATCTGTCTCTTACTGAATGTTGAAATGGAGATTGTTAATTATCCGAATTGGTGCTTCCAATACATCATCAGTCTGGGGGCATGCTTTTGTATCTGTGATTGGTTCCTTGATGGGGTTTGGAAAGTTTTTGCCTTATTTGGTTTGCATTTTGGCTTAGTTCAATTGTTAGAGGAAGGAAATTTTCCCTAGAAATTATACTTGTTCTCCAAGAAAAAGAAGGAGATTTTCCCGAGAAAACATACTTGATCACAAAAAAAGGAAGGAAATTGTCCTTATAATGATCATATTTTCTGGTGTTGGTATCAGCGGCGCTGTACTATAATCCCAGCTCAAAATGAGGTGTTGAGTCTGGACAAGTCAAATGGTGTATTAAAAGAAAAAAAAGAAGCAGACTTAGTGAGCGTACAGTGTTATTTGACTTGATTTTTCAGTCGAGGATTGTTAGTTGTAGCTGCTTATCTGAACTTGTCTCTGCTAGTATATATAGTGAAATGTTAGATAATGCTTTGTTTTTTCCAATATTTTATTTGCTAACTTTTTTATCTGCCAATAACTATTACACTTAGTAACATTTTTCAGGAAAAACTAACTTCTCCTCAATAATGAATGATTGGAATGTGCTGTTTATGCACTTAGTTATATGGTGGTTACTTTCATGACTACTCAATGTCATGAAAGATCCTTTTCTTTTGCTTTTGTTTTCAAGTGGTGGTTCATTAATTGAGTCTCTACATGTTTAGCTGCTACAAATTTACACTTCAGTAGTTTATGTTCGACTCTTACGTTGAGTGTCACAGTGGCTAGGGTCTGCAATGAATACTTTCACGTTTATGAAACAATGACAGATCATAATTTTGTAAGGTCTTTTCGGATTACCTTGGAATATATTCCTTTAATGGTGTGCTTCTCTTGTATTCACTAGAATACGGTGGACTGTCCTAATTAAAGGAATCAATACGTACATTGGTTGTGAATTTTCATGTTAATTTATCCTGGAGTGTTAAACTTTCCATGTTACAATTCATACTGAGGCAACTTCTTTCTTTACCTGCAATGTAAATGATGTGGCAGCCTGCTTTTTTTTTTTCCGTTCATGTGGCAGAATGTTTGTATTGATTTGTAAGTATTAGCACGGGCTTTGCCTAGTGAATGCCTTTGTTTTGAATATCCCTAATGCTTTCTTCTTTGAACAGAAAGTTCGTACATTTCAAGATTTCCGTGACATGACACGGGATGAACGTGCAGATCTGCTGACTCAAGTTGCTGGCTTCTCCAACAGTGAATCCCACGATGTGGAGATGGTTCTTGAAATGATGCCTTCAGTGACAATTGATATCACATGTGAGACAGAAGGTGAGGAGGGAATTCAAGAGGGTGATATTGTTACCATGCATGCTTGGGTCACTGTTAAGCGTGGTAGTGGCTTGATACGTGCCCTTCCACATTGTCCGTATTTTCCTCTTGACAAAGAGGAGAATTTCTGGCTGATGCTTGCGGACTCCTTTTCGAATGATGTGTGGCTTTCTCAGAAGGTTAGTTTCATGGATGAAGCTACAGCGATAATTGCTGTATCAAAAACGTTTCAGGAGTCAAAGGAAGGGTCTGGGGCAAGTGCAAGGGAAATAAATGCTGCTGTTAAAGAAGCAATCGAGAAAGTGAAAAGTGGTTCAAGATTAGTTATGGGGAAGTTCCAAGCTCCAGCTGAGGGGAACTACAACTTGAGCTCTTTCTGTTTATGTGATTCTTGGATTGGTTGTGATGCAAAGTCGAATCTAAAGTTAAAGGTTATGAAACGTAGTAGAGCTGGAACAAGAGGTGGTCTCGCAGCAGATGAGACTCCTGCCATGGAGGATGGAATCGAGGAGGATGAGGAAGAAGAAGAAGAAGATTACGATGATTATGAAAGTGAATACAGCGAAGATGAAGAAGATACAAAGGAAACAAAGAATAAAGGAGCTGTGGCCAATGGCTCGGCCCATAACAAGGGCAACAGTTCAAGCTCTGATGAATCTGGTTCAGAAGCTGACTAACTTCCTTTCTCGGCTAGTAGTTTGTTCTCCTAATTTCCCCGTTCACGTAATATTCCAATTTTCGGGGGGAGAGAGGAGAGGAAAACCTGCGAGAAAACGCCCTCTCACTCCAAATGTTGGAGGAACAGGGGTGGAGGTGAGGCAGGCAAGAAGAGTATTTAATAGTTTTTTTGTTTTGTTTTGTTATGACTATAGCTCAGGCAATTCACTTTGGACTATCTTTCTACAGTTGATATACTTAGAGCTGTTAGTAATTGTAATTTGATATGAATAAAACATTTCATAGCAGAGTACACTTTACAGCTTAATATAGTCCTTTTTTTATCCTACCAGATGGTTTTTGGTGCTTTAATATTCATGTTTGTGTTGTTTGTTCCGATTGGGTCTATTTTAGTGTCCCGTGCACATAGCATCTCACATAGTAGGGTCAAACCTCAAGGGATTGATATCAACAGCCTAACGGTCTTCAATCGAGTTTATTTTAAATTGAATAAAAATGTAGTTCTCCGTAAACAATTCCATTAATATTCGGAAGATCTCCCGCATACTACCCTGGAAATGAAAAAGAAACTCTATCCTCAACCCTTCCAATCTTAGTTCATGGTGGCACAACCAAAAGGCAAAACCTTTGGTTGTGAGCCCCGCCCGCCTAGAGGGAGGCGTATATCAAAAAGTAGAAAATCTACAAACATAATATGATTATTGAATTTCGGACCTACATCCAATAAAAGTCTTTAGCCAAAGAAACATAGAAGTGGTAGAGATTACTTATAAACTCATCAATACCATAATATCTATTTCACCAAATTATCAGTATCTCTTATAATTTCCATTGAAGGAAGCACTACTGCAGCCACTGGCCTATCTTCAAATCCACCACCTTCATCTATTACCAGTCTAAGGCCTTCAATATGTAATTTCGCATGGTGACCGCTAACGATAATCGTTGGAGTGTTGCTCAGTTCCTATTAACAAAATAACGCAATCACAATCAAGTTTAGTTGGATAATCTGTTTGCATCTTCTTTGAAAGCATAGGACATGATATAATGAATAAAAACAACCATGTTGCTCAGAGTCTCCAAAAATGTTGTTGCTTCAGTATCAGATACTTTTGGAGTATCTCACATGCATCAAGTGGCATTTTTGAAGAGTTTAAGCAACATGGACTAGTAGTCACATTGAAAATTTTGTAAATTAGTGCTAAAGAGAAGTGACCTGAGGGATTTCCCATACGTCGTTTCTTCCACTAAGGGCGGAAACCTTAGGAATCCTTGTGTCCTTTGCTTTCAGGGTTTTAATCTGCTGTTCAACGGCTTTGTTTTTCTCCAGGCCAGCATGAACAGCGATCAGTTTGCACCTTTTAATTCCTTCCTCAGTTCTTATGGCAACATTGTCCTAGATAGCAAAAGCAAAAGAACGAAACAAACTTTTTAAATCTTGAATCGTGCTACATTTGCATGTTGGCTATGAATGACATGATCAACGAGAAGCATCTTTTCTAGATGAACAATCTACTTAAAGTGCTCGCGGAAAAGTGAAGGGATGGATCAACAGGAGAAAATGGTTGAAAACGAAAGAATGCCAATGGTAAAAAAGCTTACCTCTTCATGAATCCAAACCAAATTGGCAAGGAACTTCTTGTGCTCATCAGGAGCTGCCTTCATAAGACCTGTAAAGAGTAAAATCTTACTGTTAAGAAAAGGATTATAATGTGATTATGTAATATTGCAATATTAAGAATTCTCATAGCCTTTTTGGTAATGGGTAATAGAACTATAGAATGGACTATCAGAAATCATGTTTTCCAGAGGTCCACCCAATGCCTATGAAAAAAAGGGACAATCTTGAGCATGAAGGAAGGAACAATGCTTATATCAGATGAGCATTCCTACTCAACAAGAGCTGCATGTCACACTACATCCCTCGAATTGGGGGAAAATAAAAACACTGCTACGAGTTTTAAGGATATGAACTATAGAACATATCACAATGATAAACAAGACAAACCATACAAAACTTGAACTAAAATTGAGTGATCACCATCTAAATCAGAGTGGGTGATCCAACAAGGAATTGATACAAAAAATCCGCTAGTACAAAATCGGGATAGCACATCAATCAATCAATAATATGCTGCAATCCCAAATTAGATAGATTCAGTCATATTAATCCTACATATCCATTGCGCTCAATAATAGCTTATTTTATTCCCAACACTGTACGATTTGTATTTTAAAGTAAATTAGTAGTTATCTGAAAGTAGAAGGTTTCTAAATCTCACACTTATTTCTACATGGACATATAAACGTAACTATAATAAGAAGTCTCCCAGAAAATATCAAACCTAATGTAAGACCGATAAAAACTAACTCTTAATTTGGCTCATTGATAACACTTCATGTATTCTATTCTTAGCTAAATCCATATCAATTTCGAGATGTCTTTGAGACAACTTCCCTCATTTATAATCTACTTGTGTTGCACCCTTGTTGCAGATCTTGTCCAATCTCATATCCTTCTCAACAGTTGCATTTCGCAACATTCATTTTGTAGATAAGGTGGGCTATAGAGCCCCAACATTCCATATAATGTCACTATCTTCAGAAGCGTTCTATAGACATTTTCCTTTCACTTTGTTAGTTATCTTCCAATCACGTAACACTTCATAAAACTATTCCATTTCAACCATCCAATTTTAGTTCAATATGTTACATATTCGTCTATCATGTCATTCTCCTAGAAGATTGAGTTTAGATTTTTGAATTGTGTTCATCTATGCACTACAATCAAAACTAATCTCACCTCACCTTCATTCTTCTTATGAAGCTAAAATTGATGATATTTCTTATTGGTTCTACTTATTCTAAAACTTACTCTTTTTCTCACTTCCACTTATCCTAAAGCCCTTGCTCTTTATAGTGCTTCTAAGCAATTCCAACTTCTGATTGTCCCTTGTTACATTTCTCAATTAATACAATATCATTTACAAATAGCATGTATCATGGGACATCATCTTGTATACTGTTGGTACTACCCCATCCATAAGTAGAGTAGAGTAAACAAGTACGTACGTAGTGACGGACCATAAGTAGTGTAACAAGTATTTAATTAGGACTTGGGAACCGTAAAATGGGTTTTGGGGGGGGGGGAGTAGTGCATCACGTCCAGGACAAAGGACAAGCTATTGACAAAGGAACCAACCCCAAAGTACCGGTACAAAAGCTCAACTTACAATCAGCTAAAAAGGAATCATCCAAGATCACCATAATTACATGAAACAGTCATTAAATGAAACACTTCCAATACACAAGACCAGAAAAAAAAAAAGATAAACCATTTTCAGAACTAGCACAGTAGTCCAAAATACACCAAAGGGAAAACCAGAACTAACACCTGATCTTCCATTCTTCTTTGTTCATCACGGAACTAGCAACCTATTCAACAGACAAAATCCAATACAACCAAAAAAAAAAAAAAAAGAGAGGAAAATATACCGAACCATACCAGCAAAACCATAACGAAAACCATAAGACTCAAGAGTAGGAGAAACATCATAAATAGATCCTTTATAGTCAATAGTCAATACAGCATTAAACTTAACAGTATGATTTCCAGCCCATCTCCTCCCCTGTAAATGCATATTCTCAAAGCCTTCACCTTTATACCACCCTTCTCTTTCCTCATTCATTTCAAACTCTTTCCATATCTCACAAAATTCAGAACCATCAGGTGGACTTGGAAGTACACCCAAGAATGCCCCAAATGCAAAATCATGATTCCCACATAGAAAAACATGGGATTGTTTAGGATACTTTAAGGGTAAAGAAATCAAAAAGTCAAGAACTTTACTAGTATTTGGACCTCGATCACAGTAATCACCCAAGAAAATGACAAGGGCAGTTTCAAAATCAGATGGGTTAATGCAAGATTCAAGATTTGACCATAAATTTTGAAGCTTTGTTATGTAGCCATGGATGTCGCCTATACAACAAACCACCCTGGGCTTTGTGGGATGTGGTGGATTATTGTCCTCCATTGTTCTTGATGATTTTTGTGTTTGTATGTGTGTGTGGGGTTTGTCAGAAAGTGTAGAAATTGGGAGTTGGAGATTCTTGATTATCTTTTGGTCTATACCAATGACAAAAATGGGCTAAGACTTTATACATATGATCTTAATTTATATTTTTGCTAGAAATTATTTTTATGGATAGAAATTCTAATAGTTTTAATTATATAACATAAATTTGCATTTCAAATCTTGTGGGATTCAAAATAATCTCTTAATATCACTTGAAGTAATTTCAACTTTTAAGTTTATCAAAAATAAAAGTTTTTAGTCTCGACAATATATTTACAGAACTTTTATTGCTAAATGTAGAAAATTTGCACCTACCCATAAAGGGTGCTTTTAAGGTAAGGTAACCTCAGTATTTTATATAAGTAAATATATGATCGTATTATTAAATATATAAAATACTAGATATGCTATTTCACCCCCCTGTCCTGTAGTACAGGAATTGCTCCAACTGTCCATCAGTAATTTTAATCAGAGTTCAACCTAATTTTTCTCTTACTCTACATAAAAAATAAACAAGATCTCAAATTATGATTTTCGTATAATCTAATTAATTTAGATTAGTATTGTTGCTTGTACACCTTCACTAAATTTAATTAGAATTTTGGAACACCAAAACTGTATTGAAACCTAAATATAAAGAAGCTATACAAAACACAAAAAAGGGAGACAAAAATAACTTAAAAAGATAAAAAATATCCCCTAACATATACTCACAAATATCCTCTATCCATCATTTGATTTAAATTGAAAAGGAAAAAAATAAAATAAAAAAAATCCAACACAACCACACCTTCACATTTTAAATATTTACATCATCATGTACCACCAAAATTACAAACTTTTGTTCAAACTAAGCCACAAAAAAGCAAGTTGAGAAGATGGCAAAAAATGTTTACATACATTATTTAGTTTAAAGCAATTATATTCTAATTCATATTCTCAAGCCAATTATCTTTTGTTCGTAGTTTGTCCAACTAGCCTTTGCTTGGCTTATCTCAGAATCAGCTAGCTTTTCTCTAAAAAAGATTTCGATAAAGTATTCGTCCATAATTTTTTTAGAATATGTGATTTTAAGGTAGTTCGCCAAATATCGTATATTTTTATTTGTAAGGACTTGGTAAACGACAGAGGATGCATCATTAGGGGTGAGAACCCTCGTATAGCATTTTTTGAGCCCTGAAACCAAAAATTTGAGATTTTAAAGAATTTTAGTTGGTATTAGTTCATGCATTTTTTGGAAATATAGGATTCCAGAAATATTTTGTTAGGTATCATATATTTTC
>JBDJHY010000116.1:3255987-3266973 GCA_039654485.1 Withania somnifera | reverse complement strand
ACATAATTTTTTGATACGAGGATCTTCTTTACCTGATGAGGTAGAGATAATGTACTTATAACTCCACTCGTGGGATTATATTTGTTTTGTTGTTGTGTGGTTATACAGTACTTTTGACTTATAATACTTTTTAGATAATTTTTAAATATGTAACTTTTATTCAGATGTGTAAAGTTTATTTAAAAAAATTGAAGATTTCATGTGCAATTTATGGTCAAAGTTTGACTTTTGAAATTCGAATGGTGCCACATAAATTGATCCACAGAGGGAGTAAATCTCTAGTTCTCTAACTCTGCCTCCCTTTTCATTTGTGATTTTTTCTAGTATGTAATTGCTATTGTAGATTTTCATGTGTCTTTGTTTTTTCCCCTCCTCATTTTTTCTGTAGTTTGTTTTGATCTTATATTGTTGATGTAATGTACAGATGATGCTGTTTTAGGATGTAAATGTAAATAGCTTTTCCTGTTGTAAACAGTATAGGCTGCTGCGATTTGTAATTAAGATTAGAGAACCTTTTTTTTTTTTTTTTTGGGATTTTGGTTTCTTGTGTAAATGATGTAGTTGAGATCGGTAGTGGAAAATGATAAAGAGGTGCGCTGTTCGGGATTTGGCTTGTAGATAAAGCTCCCTGCATTGATGCATCTGCTGAATTTGGGAGGTTCATCAAATTCTGCAGGTAGAATTCTAAGGTTCTGATTAAACAGGTGTTTAAGCTTTCTGTAGTTTTTGTATGGTTTTATTGCAAAAGATCTACTAATCGTGTATTCTAGTGTAATGCAGCCTCTGGAAATCATGAAAATTTGACAGATAGCATCTGGTTTTGTGTAAAAGTTTCATTTAGTGATATGAATAATGACTTATTCTCATGTGATGGTTTCTACAATTTTCATTTCTGAATTATTTTTGGGCAACTTTATTCAGGGATTTCGCAAAATCGATGCTGACAGGTGGGAGTTTGCGAATGAAGGGTTCTTGAGAGGGAAGAGGCATTTGTTGAAGAACATACAGAGGCGAAGGTCACATCAGGCTGGGAGTTCTTCTGGATCATCTACTGAAGCTGGGAAAGGTACAATGGATGAGATAGAAAAACTCAAGAAGGAGAAGAGTTTGATGATGCAGGAAGTCGTTGAATTGCAGCAGCAGCAACGTGGGACAGTTCAACAAATGGAAGCTGTTAATGAAAAGCTTCAGGCTGCGGAACACAGGCAGAAGCAGATGGTTTCATTCTTGGCCAAGGTGTTTCAGAATCCCACATTCATGGCTCGTCTTCAGCAAATGAAGGAGCAAGGAAAAATTACTTCTCCTAAAACAATGAGGAAATTCATTAAACATCAGCGACATGATCCGAGTAGTGAGGAGTCATCCATGGAAGGGCAGATTGTCAAGTACAGGCCTGATTTTCAAGACCTTGCTACATACTTTGAGAGCTCAGATGCCAATCCTGTTGTGGATCAACAACTTCTAGAAAATGGTTTAGGAGCGAAAGCCATGTCTTCTAAAGGGGGTAATGTTGCATCTGAGGGACTGACAATGGCACATGAACTTCTCAAAAGTCCAGACCTGGTTATAGAAGGAGCTTCAAACTTTAACCTCGAGAACTCTCATTTCAAAGGGAAGAATGTAGCTAGTCATCAGTTAGAAGTCATGCCTGAGTACTTTGCTTCTTTCCCAGAGGAGTTGGGGAAGGAGAATGATAATTCAGGATTTTCAGCACCAGGTATTGAAAGTATGGTGAAAGAGGAGGAAGTATGGAGCTTGGGTTTTGAAGCCAGTGCCGGCATGTCAAGTACTGGCACCGAGTTATGGGGTAGCATTGGAAACTATGTTCCAGACTTTGGTGTTAGCTCCGGTTTGTCAGATTTTTGGGATATAGATCCATTGCAGGCAGCTGGGAGTTCTGGTGTCGATAAGTGGCCAGATGATGAGTCTCCTTTTGGTCAGTCTGAGAACCAAGCCAATCAGCCTAAGAATGATGATAGTTTTTAGGGAAGGGAAGGGTACACCCTTGTGCCATGGGTATGCCTTTGGGATACTAGCCATAGTTTAGTTGATGGGACATAATATTGAATGATTATTATAAATCTTTTAGTTGATAATTGCTTTTGACTGATTAATTTCTTCTAGTTCCCTTCCGTTGGTCCGCATTTTTCTCTGATAATTGTGCTAACTTGTGAACATTTGATGGCATAATTTGTAGATATTTCCTGCTAACATATATTCTTTTAAGTTGTGAAATGTGCAGGTTTGCAGCGCTGGAGGCGAGTATGGGACTTCTTTTGAGAATTTGGGACTAGAATGACACTGCTTGCTCAAAGCTTCTCCAGGTAGGGAGATCTTGTGGTGACTTATCATATGTTTGCTTGATGAACTGTTACTTTACTAGAATTTTTTGAAAAGAAGCTCAATAACAAACATACACGGTGTACATTCTTTGATTGTTACCCTTTTGCATGATTTAATCTCAAAAGCTAGCTCATGAGGAGAGTATTATCGAAGAGTACAAACCATTTCCTCAATCAATGTTGAGATAGTATCAGAGTCGGACTTATTTCAAGTCTTGGTTTATCTTATGTTAGACCCATCTTATATTGTCTGCACTTTAAATGTCCCGGCATTGCCAATGATTTGGGGGGGTGGGGTGGGTTAAAACTGGTATTAAGATAGTTAATTAGTTTCCTCGTATGGTCTTAGGCGATCCTCACCTCATGAGCTAGTTTTTGAGGGTTGAGTTAGACCCGAAATTCGTTCTCCTAATATGGTATCAGACCCAAAAATTTGGTAAGCCAGTTTTGCACAATCGTCTTCTCTCTACCTACTGTAATACTCTGGGACTTTTCTTAACTTGGGCTACCGAGCTGCTCTGCGCTTTCTCTCTCTCAATTTAGCTCATCGAGCTACAAACTTTGGTCTAGACTTACTCCTTAGCCAGTTGAGCCTACTCTCCTCAGTTCCAGGTCCATTCTTTCGCCAGTTGAGCTTGATCTTTGTCTCTCTATATCATTTCTGCTCTTCGATCTGCTTTTAAAAAAGATCTTTAATCCACATGTAAAACCAAGAACTCAACTCCACATGTAAGAGGGTGTTAGAGCACTTGTCCCTTATCGAGTGTGTAAGAATTTTCAAAAGGGTTTATAATGTCTGGCCACTGCATCATTTACCTTGAGGTCATGAATTGGATGCTCAGATTATTTCATTTCTATGTTAGTGCCCTAGTTTTTGTATTTTGTCTCACCAAGCTCCACTGGTTGCTGAAGTTTCTCTTTCTCGGAGTGCAATGAGAAAATGGGGAGGTGAAGTAGAATATCTCCTTCAGCTTCCTCTTTCTCCTCATTTTTCAACTGTCACCTACTGAAGAACACTTTAGGGGACTCTGCTCGTACGTTCCTAGGTTGTTTAATAAGCAGAATATAAGAAAGACGAGGTGGAGAGATGGAGCAGTCTGGCAGTGTTGGTAAGAGTCGATGAGTTTATTTCCTTTAAGGTGCAGCTACAGGGAGTGCTGGGGGAATTTTTTCCTATTGCCTGGGTATAATCCTTGAGTCGTTGAATGGAGTCTGAGACAAACAAACAAATTTTACATCCTCTGCACTGTTTATCGGATAGCAAGATCTGGATGATTATCTGATCACCTCGAAGATGAATTTGTGCTTTCTGGAAAATGTTTGATGAGTTATCTTCTGTTAAAGAATAGAGCTTGTCCATCAAGTTGCTTTCCATGGTGTTTCGGTATTTGTAGGCTTTATGGAAGTGAAAACATATTTGACTGTTTCTGAGGAAGAAAAGGAGAACGCCAGAACACCATCACTCGAAGTTCAAGCAAAATCTGCGACGCAAGTTATTAAAGGTTTGACCGTGAGCTTCAAAGGTTGTTGCGTTGCTTAGACTTGAAGAGTTTCTTCTGTTTAGTGGCCCCATGGCGATGGAGGAAGTGGCCAGCGGCATTTGATCCTGAAACAGAAGTACAGTGGAAAGTTGGCAACCCTTTTGCCTGAGTGACAAGATCTTCCTCCATGCTTAGATTATGAACTTTTTCTTGATAAATGTCTTGAGGACAATTGTCAAAAGATAAAGAGAGACTAAGGTATCTCACATTTGTTTCACATGCAAAGTTTAGGAGAGAATCAAGACCTAGTGGCGGAAAGGCAACATTTATCCAACTTAGTGTGATAGTATCACGCTGGATTCATAAATGGCATTCTCTTCATGTGTAGGTTAAGAGATTGTAGTACAAATAGGCCTGTGCAAGGTATTGAACCTTCAACCGACAAAAGAAGGTTCTGATTTGTCCCCTAGTCTTCAATAGTTATTATTAAACCTTGAGGTTATAGGCTGAAGGATTTGGAAGTCGAAGGGGATACTAAGAGGAAGTGAGTCGAGTAGTGGAGGAATATGAAGTCATGGCTTTTGCACCAAGTTGGTTCGAGTAAATGACCTTTCAAGCTAATGAAATCAACCATGCATTACATGCGTTTCTTTCTATGTATCTGCTTTTCCTCGGTTCAAATCATGCATCCAAAAAAAAAAAAAAAAAAAAAAAAAAAAAGAAACAGTTCAATGCTATGATTCACAGTGCGCATTCCTTTGAGGACACGTTAAAGACTAACATCTTTTGCTGATCAAATGAAAAGTTGTGAATATACTAGTATCATAGGGCCGTTAAACAATCCTATCTGTGTCATGTCGTGTATGTTTACCTTAGAAGTTAGAAGTGTTGCATGCTTAAATAGCTTACACGATTAGTGTTTACCTTTTTGAACCCTTGAATTTTGTATGACTCTTTTACTTCCGGTGCAGTCTATTCTTATGTAATTACTCCACCGTTTTTTTTTTTTAATTTTATGGAGCCTCTGCGTAGGTAAGCAATGATGTAGCAGAAACAGCTAGGAAGTCCTTCTAGGGCTTAGCTCAAGTGGCAAAGGTTGAGGGCAGTTCGAGCCTTGCATCATGTGAAGCTAAGTCTGTTATTTAAGTGATAAAGGTAGACGGGTGGACTCATTGTCCCAAAGGTTATGGGTCAGCGTCAGCCACGACCGATTTCTCGGTCATTAAAAAAGATATTGCTCAATGATTTATTTTCCTTATCTTAGTTGTATCTTTCTAATTGTGTATGATGTTCCTCGGCAGCAATCTGATAAATATTGTATCATGTAACAATTGATAGGCAATTAATCCCTGCAAACCATTTGAGAAGCATCCCCTGTCATGTATTTTGTGATATTGATGGGGTTCAAACTGTATCGAAATGTTCTTGCAAGCATTTTTGGTATTTATGAGGAAAAAATTGCATGTGATTAGACATGAAATGACATTCTTGCAGCTCGGTAAAACTTATTTGAGGACGTGACTATAAATAGTAATATGGAGGACGATGATTAGGGTAGAAAGTAGTATATAGTTGAGAGTTATTTGGTTTAGGGTTGAGTATTGTTATTGTTACTCTCATAATATTTTATTCTTCGACTTCTTGTCACCTGTTGTTTCCTTTGCATTGATTATCGAATTATTATTGTCATTGCTGTTCTTTTCTCCTTTTGTTTTTAGCATATTCTTTTTACTATTGTATTTTCTTTTGATATTTAATTTTAATGTGCTTTACTTGAGTAGAGGGTCCATCGAAAACACTTCTCTACCTTCATAAAGTAGGAAAGGCTATGGCCACACCACTCTCTCTAGTGAGGAACAATACTGAGTATGCCCATCGCCAAAAGAAGTGAAACACCCACTTAAAAAGGAGATATTGTACCCCTACCTATTTAGAGAAATGCTATTTGCAAAAATACTCCATGGTTATGTTAGTTTTATACCTTTGACGTATGTGATTCACGTGTTTGCAGCATCGTGATTTAATTATTCACGAGGCAAAGTGTGAATTGTAGCTGAAGGATGCTACTGCAACTGTATTAACTTTTTGTCGGGCAAATTCTATAAACCAATACATGAGAGGAAGACCCTTCTAGTGTACTTGCATTTGTTTGTTATTTGTTTACTTTGCAACTCATCTTTGATTGTATTGTCTTGAGCGAAAGATATTCCGGAAACAAGCTCTTTACTCGACTCGACTCTTAAGTAACGGCATGGCTGCGTACACTCTACCCTCCTTAAGACTCCACTTTATAGAGATATGCTGAGTATGTTGCTATTGTTGTCGTCGTAATATATTTAGATATCAACAGTTGAGAAATAATATCTCCGGAGTCCTATTTTTACTGTTTGGAAAATGGAATCATTTGTACAAGTCATTATTTTGTGAAAAATTGTTAGATCTGTGTGGCTCAATTCAATTTATCAAAGAAATCAGAAAATCTCCTACATGGCAATTTGGCAATCTTTTAGAAAGAAAGAGTCAATTACGTTGAAACAAATGTAGGGATTCGAGAACAATATTGTCTATTGAAAGAATATCATCCTCGTATTCTTCGTACTGAGTTTTCTCCTGCAGCTCAAGTAAGATGAAACAAGTTTTCCTCTAGGAAACCTATCGATGCTGGACAAATGAACACAAACTTTTTAATGGAAAATAATTGTTAAATCAACAAGGAGAAGAGAAATTATTTAGCAAGTACATCTGGTACTAATTTAAAGCTAGGAAAAAGGTAGCTACGCTGATTCGATATAACTCTTTAAGGACGCAATGAATTTCTTAGGGAGAGAATCAGCTCGACGGGCTATCCCTTTTTCACTTATCTAGCCGATTTCCCATATATGCAGTATTCCGAACAAGTGCATAAACGGAACATGCCACATGCATCTGAAAGCACATACTATATAAGACAACTTCCCAATATAAATTCTTATACATACAAAATCATTTCTGGACAGAAATTAAACTGTTATTGCTGGCATCAACAAAATCAAAATGGCTAAACAATATTCCAGGAGGAAGCGTACAAGCCAGCCAATTGCAAATGGTCTTCTGGGAGAAGTGGAATCTTGAAGAAGTGGAAAGCTTGTATTTGTGAAAGAAAAAAATACGGCCCTAGACAGGCATTCTGAACTAATATGTACCTGCAAAGAGCACATCGAAGGTAGAGATCAAACTTACGCACTTTAAACGGCAGGAAGTTGTGTATTGTGTAGTTGTTACAAGCTCATATACCATCAAAAGAAGAGCACAAAGAAAGCTAAGAGGTGAACCCTCTTCGTGTCTCCCAAGTTGAAGTCAGATAGTCGATACACTCACCAACAGTTAAAAGTTCTAATTGCAATGTTAGACTTAAATTGGAGTAAGATATGGACACACGAGGCAAATGTAAAATTTTAGCAGAATAAAGAGAGATTCCAGGATACACGAACCTGAAGTAAACGAAGAGTTCTTCCTCCCAGAAGACGATTAACAAAGAATGCCAAATATGTGCAGAAATCATACATCTATTACACATTCATGTAAGCAACTGCATCTCTGTACGACCTGGTTGAGGAGGTATTGCAGGAGGTTTAATTATTGGTTTCAGCATATCCATGATTGCAGCAAAGGAAGGACGCTTCCATGGTTCTCTGCAACATTGTCAAAAGTAACTTCAAGAGCACATCAAAGCAAACCAAAAGTCAATGTGACTGAACTATTATAAAAAATAAGGAACATACTTGGCCCAGCAAGCCTCAATAATGCTTGCCACTTTAGGAGTCAAGTCACGTGGAATGTCGAGCCTTCTCCCCTTAAAGCCGACAGCTGCTACAACCTACAGGTTCAGATGCATTTAACCAATACATAATTCACAAGAATCGGTGCACCACACCCCACCCCCCACCCCCCACCCCCCTCTAATCTCATCTCTTAATGATGAATTTACCACTAAAACACCAGTGCATATATTCCATTTTTAAATATAACTAATATGCCATACAAGTGCCAAATAGTATTGCAAATAATCAGCAGATCTGAGTGCTTTTTCAAAAATAAAATCAATGTTTGCATACAGAGGTATCATAAAGTTGTTGCCACCTAGATACCAAGACACAAGATTGAGCACATTCCTGATTTTTAATAAAAGTGAAATATCAGAAATCACAAGAGACAGCTTATAGAAATTATCTTCCATCTGATATCCACATTTATTACTTGACTGTACTTTGACAGAGAAAGATATAAGAAACTGAATCAAAACCCATAGCAAAGCATGAAGAATCCCTGTAACATCTCTATTCATGCTCAATGAATGACTAGCTCTCTACTTAGACCAAATGGAGAATAGCGGTATATAAAATGAGGAATAAATGACTCTTCAGACAATTGCTGAAGCAAATTGGATTATTCTCCACCCCCTGGTATGAGTAAGGCACAAAAATGACTTCAGTCAACTCCTAACACAAAATTGAATGGCTCAAGTCACAGCCCAGTATCCAGTCTTTTACATAAATTAAGTAGTGTCAAATTGGGGTGTTTCTATTCCCGGAAAGAGCCTGCCTACAACAATTCATTTGCACCTTCCAGTAGATAGCTTTAGGTCATTTCACCTATACATAATTATTCCTCTGGATTGCATTCACAAACATCAGGATTCTACCTAAAAAAACCCCTGGACAATAGAACATAAAGATTAAAATACAAACCTGTGCTGGGTTCAAATTAACCCAAGGTTGTTGCAAAGTTGCCAGCTCCCACAAAATGACACCAAAGCTGTATACATCAGATTTCTCATTTGATGGTTCGTCACGAAGAACTTCAGGTGCCATCCATTCCGGCTATGAGAAGAACCAGATAAAAGATTCTCATTGTGAAGTAAAGAGCCAAAGATGAATAGAAGTTAAATAATTCATATGTTGAATCAAGCACTTACAGTCCCAGCAGCCGACTTCGATGAGAGAAATGTGTTCGCTTTTAAACGAGAAAGACCAAAATCACAGACCTAACAAAGACATCAGACAGGTTAGGGACATGCAGCATCTTTGCATAAAGTATAATGTACAATCTTCAAGATAGATGCTGTGGGTCGGAATTTAATCCTCCCCACAGCATTAGTCGGCGATAGTTCTCCATTATCTGAGAAATCATACATACGCTTTACCCCTTCAAAAGATGCTTTTGAACTTCAATAGGTTATGCACATGCATAGAAGTTTTCGAAACCAAGACATCCTCTCTTGTCTCTCTCTTTTAGACAACTACTCTGACAGGGCAAGTCTTGAACTGTATCAATAGAAAAAAAAGATGGATTGCACCTTTACATGTGCCATAAAGGCTATTACTCTCACCTTCCCTGTGTATTTTTTGTCCACTAAAAGATTTGGAGATTTTAAATCTCTATGAACAATCGGAGGATTGCGCTTATGTAGATAATTCATCCCCTTTGCCTGCACAAGATGATATGAAGAATTTAGCCCCAGATTTAAAATAAAATGAGGCAGAGTAGAGAAACACTCATACCACATCGTATGCCATAGACAACCGACGCCTTTCATCCAAAACCTCTCTAGCACCAGGTTTATGAAGAAGTCTATATAAGCTACCTCTGAAATACATTGCAACGTGGGCACTGTCAGCTAATAGGAAAAATCAGAAGTGTAATTATTTGTAGGGTTTTACCAGTATAAAACCTTGATAAATATTCTGTAACTATGGACAAGTTTGGTCGCTGAGTAACAGCACCCATAAAAAGCACAATATTTGGATGTCGCAACCGCTTCATAATTGCTACCTAAACAAAACGAAAGGAATGCCAAATTAGTGGAGTTGGTCTAGGGAGAACAGATGGTTATTTATAGTTGAGGAGATAATGCGATCAGAGTTACCTCCCGCAAAAATTCCTTGAAGCGCTCAGCATGAAAGTCTTGTTCCATGAGAATCTTCACAGCGACGTCCTAAAATAAGTGCAAACTTCCATCAGCATGCAATTATGAAGGAATAAAACCAAACGAAACAGAGTAATTGAGAAATATATATCTCAAATTTTGACAATTACTAACCCAAAAAAGAAAAGAGAGAGAAACAGATAAACCAACAACAATTATCCAAGAAGTGGATCATGCAAAAAACAAAATAGAAATAAACAATGACCAAATAATTTACAAAAAGTACACTGAATAAATGCCTCTTCAATGTGCTAAATAAATTAACAGATAAAACATAGATGAGTATCACGAACACGGAACTAATAGGAGAATATCTTACAGAACCATTCCAGTCAGCACGGTGAACGGTACCAAAAGACCCTGAAATACAACAAACAGCGTTAGCTACATGAGAAGAAGATTTTATGATATGATAGCATCCCAATAGCACAAACATGTAATGAGAAGATCATAGCATGTTATGATACGACAGCATCCCAAAATCACTAACATGTAATGAGAAGATCATAGCACGAGAGTAAAAAAGAGGATATCCACACATTACCTGCCCCAATCCTCTCCTTCAGAACCAGATCTTCCCAAGGGATATCAAAATCTTCTATTTCAAGGGTAAGGTCTCTACTTATTTTAGCGGGAACAAGTTGACTTCCTCCCTCAAGAAATCTCATATCATTCCCTGTATCTCCAGGAGCCATGTCCATATTCATTGAGCTTAAGATATTTTGAGGATTATATATGCCAGTAAGTTGAGTGTCTTTGTCATGATCCTTTTTCCTAATTGGAGGCACAGGTAACCGAGAAATTGCAACAAGGGTACTTGGACCAGGGACTTGACTGTTTCTATCAATGTTATTTCGGTCAGTTTGACCTGCATCCCCATCAACAACAGCTCCTGTGGCAAACAATATTAATTAAGAACCTTGTAACAGAACATGTTTTGGTATAAAATTCAAGAAAAAATCAAGGGAATTAGTTTGTCCAGAGAATAAAATTTAATTGGAATGGGAAGAGGAAACACTCCAGATAGACATGCTAAAAATAACTAAGATCAGAAAAGCTCCCATCTTCTCTGAGTAAATTATAAAGTCTAGCTTGTGAAAGAAAAGAAAATACGAGAATATTAGAAAAACTTGAGAAATAAATTCTTTTTTCAGTCATTTTTTACAAAAAAATTCCAGATCTGTCTCAACATCTTAAT
>JBDJHY010000116.1:3063637-3075936 GCA_039654485.1 Withania somnifera | reverse complement strand
CTCCGTTCTCCTCCTCACACTACTCATCTCCACCAGAACCACCACCGTCTACGGCGCCGGCGCCAACGATACCGCCGCACTCCTCCTCTTCCGATCCCAAACCGACATCCACGGCACTCTCCTTCATAACTGGACCCTCTCTTCAAACTCCACCACCGCATGTACCGCTCAATGGGTCGGGATAAAATGCATTAACCACCGAGTATCCTCCGTCAACCTCCCATCGTTCAATCTCCGAGGACCCATTACTGCCCTCTCTACCCTCCCCTTCCTCCGTCTCTTAAACCTTAATAACAATCGCTTAAACGGAACTCTCAAACCCATCACAAAATGCACCAACCTTAAACTCATTTACCTCTCCGGAAACGATTTTTCTGGCGAAATCCCACCTGAAATCGCCTCCCTTCGACGTCTCCTCCGACTTGATGTTTCAAACAACAACCTAATTGGTCCAATTCCGACAGAGATTTCGAGTCTTACTAGGTTAATCACACTTCACTTACAAGAAAATGAACTTTCTGGAACAATACCAAAATCTTTAAATTCTCTTGAAAATCTTAAAGATTTGAACTTTTCGAATAATGAGCTAAATGGGGTTGTCCCAAATGGTTTATATGATCATTTTGGTGATAAAAGCTTTGAAGGTAATGAAGGGTTATGTGGAATTGGGAATTTACCAAAATGTGATGTAATAGAAGGAACAGTTCCTTCAAATCCTAGTTCTTTACCTGCAATAGTTGAAGAACCATGCGAAAAATCGCGTAAAGGGCTGAGTAAAGGAGGGGTAGTAGCAATAGTGATGGTGACTGTGGTAGTATTGTTAGTTATAGTGTCGTTTGTAGTAGCATATTACTGTGGGAAGTATTCAAGAGAGAGGAATTTTTCAATGTCAGGAAGTGAGTGTGGGAAGAGAAGGAGTAGTTATTCGAGCGAAAAACGAGTGTATGCTAACAATGGTGGTGGTGGTGATAGCGACGGTACAACAGCTACTGACAAGAGTAGACTCGTGTTTTTCGATAGGAGGAAGCAATTTGAGCTTGAGGAGTTGTTAAGAGCATCAGCTGAGATGCTTGGTAAAGGTTGTTTAGGTACTGTGTATAAGGCTGTTCTTGATGATGGGATTGTAGTTGCTGTGAAAAGATTGAAAGATGCAAATCCATGTGAAAGAAAGGAGTTTGAGCAGTATATGGATGTTATTGGGAAGCTTAAGCATCCAAACATGGTGAAGCTTAGAGCTTATTACTATGCTAAGGAAGAAAAATTGCTTGTTTATGACTATTTGCCTAATGGGAGTTTGCATTCACTTCTTCATGGTAAATATTTAGAAAATGTCTTATGTCTAAAGATTAAAGATTGTTTGTAATTCAAGATTGTCCTTTTTTGGGGTTTGTTAAGTTCTATATTGCCGGGCTCTTCAAAAATATTATGGGGGTTAAGGATTGCTCGGATTCTTCAAAATTGTCGATGGTTGTGTCTCAGGTTGTCTAGAAATCTCCGGAAATAGTGACACTGATGCAACAACATTTTTGGAGAGTCCGAGCAATGTAGGTTAAGATAGTAATATTGATGGGTTTTTTTTCTTGATTCTAATAGGGAACAGAGGACCAGGGAGAATTCCATTGGATTGGACAACAAGAATTAGCTTGGTACTAGGGGCAGCTAGAGGACTTGCTCATATTCATGAAGAGTATGCAGATTCAAGAATCCCACATGGGAATGTGAAAGCATCCAATGTGTTGCTTGACAAAAATGGGGTGGCTTGTATATCTGATTTTGGGTTGTCGTTGCTATTGAACCCTTTACATGCCATTGCTAGATTAGGAGGATACAAAGCGCCCGAACAAACTGAAATCAAGAGACTATCTCAAAAGTCTGATGTTTATAGCTTTGGAGTACTGTTATTGGAAGTGCTCACTGGTAGAGCTCCTTCAGAGTACCCTTCACCAACTAGGCCTCGCATTGAGGAGGACGAATTGGCGGTGGATTTGCCTAAATGGGTTCGTTCAGTTGTCAGGGACGAGTGGACTGCTGAAGTGTTTGATCAAGAATTGTTAAGGTACAAGAACATTGAGGAGGAATTGGTGTCAATGCTACATGTAGCTATGGCATGTGTAGTGCAACAACCCGAAAAAAGGCCTACTATGGTTGAAGTTGTTAAATTGATTGAGGAGATCAGAGTTGAACAATCTCCATTAGGTGAAGATTATGATGAGTCGCGTAATTCTCTTTCCCCCTCCGTTGCCACCACCGAAGATGGACCCCCCGGTTACTAATTTTCGATCATCATTGTGGCAATGGTGGTGGGATTGGTGTTTCATAGTCCTATTATATGTTCAAATTGCAGCATCTTACTGCAAATGGCAAGTTCAAAAGTCTCCTCTAGTAGTATGTTACCAGTAGTTATGTGGTTGCTTTGTGCTATTCCAAATTACTGCACCTATTGGAAAATCTGATGATCCAACAAGCCTACAAGAAGTGCAGCCATCAGTCTGTTATTTAGTTTTCCTTATTGTAATGTAATGTTAATTCTTTGTATTTAATTCATTTTCAAGATTTGTGTTCAAAGGCAAAGCTTCACTCTACTAAGCTCCATGATTGGCATTGTTTGACTTTAAATAACTTGTAGTGCCACTTGCAACTCAAGTCAAAATATGGCACTAGTAGATATTTAATGATACATCAACTGTGCTTTTTTGCTTTTCCTCTTTGCTGTTTGGTATCCATTTTCGTCCGGCCAATTTAGATTCATGGCAGAAAATCCTACTTTGGGAAGCAAAGTGTTCCCGATATTCGTTCTGATCTCACTCACGCATATCCAAGCAGGAAAGGTCTAGTTTAGGAAGCAAAGTGTTTCTTATCAAAAGCCACTCAACCCGACCAAGAATTTGTTCATATAAATTTGAATTGCAATCCTAACAAATAACTAGTTGCTTACCATCTAAGAAATTATTGATTATCTTTATTTGCTCCTATTAACTCCACTTATCTGTGTTTGGTAAGTTCCATCTGTCTACTTAAGTCATAAGCAGCACATAAAAGTTATTAAAATCTTAATTTTGATACTTGAACTAGGACTTATTTCTATTATACATTTATGTTATTAAAAACTTGAAAGTATATAAAGTTTCTTTTTGAGTGTTCAAAATATAATAACATGCTCAATATGTCCTCATAAATTAAAATTCGGAGAGGGTATAGTCTATACACGACTCATAAAGTTTAGATAGAGAGGTTTTAGATAGAGGGATTGTTTCATATCAACTTTCTCTTTTAGACTGTCAAAGTATTCATCACTGATGGTAAAAAGCAAAACAAATTTGATGGCCTGTCAAAGACACTTCTTCTTTTTTAACAACCTTTATTTTATTTTATTTTATTTTATTTTATTGACACCTTACCATTTCACTTGGCGTGATTTCCGCTATTTCACTCTTACCAGTTTGATGTTTGATGAGTCCACTGACAAATTTGAGACACAGGTGTGTGTTATTTGTATTTTTTAAAAGTTTTGAGTTTTCTGAAATAGTGTAATTTTAGAAAATTTAATACGGGTACGATAATGTTTTAAAAAAATTGTAGAATATAACTTTAGATTGGTTATTATGAATTTATAAAAAGATAATGTCAGATAAAATGAAACACGCTGAGTGGGCGTGGAGCTAGAAAGGCACGAGGGGTTCAGTCAAATTCTCTGCGCATCAGTATATACAATGTATATATAATTAAATTTTCTAGGTTTATTTTTGTGTGTTTATGATGAACGGAATGGAATTTGTGAAGGACGAGAATCCTGAAATTTGAGCAATTCTCCTCTTTTTGAACTGATTTTTGAGATATAAGTTAAGTTGAAGAGCTAATTTAATAATTCTTTTTTTTATATAATTAAAAAAAATTGTCATAAAAAATCTAATTTTGCCATTAAAATACAAATCACTCAAAAAATCCCCTCCCCTTATGATACTCATCAGAATATTATTTTTCAAAAAGTCCTTGGACTCAAACAACCCCGTAATTAACTTCTTTTTATGTGTCCATTTCCAAAAACGTCAGGCTTTCACAACACTATTTTTTTTTTTGGTAAAAGAAGTGTAGATCGCTTCAATGTCGATCACCATCAGTGCCGTTCGAACACTTGACCTTTGAATCTTAAGATCGTCCCTTTACCAATTGCACCAACTCTTGTTAGCGGCACTTTCACAACTATATAAGTATATTAAGCGATGATATACTTAGACCACAAGTCTCAAAAAAAAAATTTTTTTTTTAAACTCTATGTTGATTCAAACGTCACATAAATTGATACAGAAGTAGTAGCTATACGCCAAGACATTTACTGCATCATGGAACCATTCCTAACACATAGCAGTAAACATAGTACAACATAGTGAATATAGGTACTTGAAACATTAGATAAACATAGCTATATCATAGCTTGTAGTCCATAGGCATGTAAATTCTCAAAGACTTTGCAACTTGCAAATCACAAGCGGCAGTCGAGTCACCTACGGCGAATGGTAGTAAGATGCACACCTTATTATATAAAGTATAGATTAAATGATAACCATTATAAGTAGATATTTAATTTTGAATCAAGTAAGACACACCATTGTTACATCAAAGAAGTACTACTACAAATCTTTCAAGGCAAAACTTCATAAACTGATCATACTAAGGTCTCTTGAAGACTGTTTTGGTACACAAGAACAAAGAACAAAGAACATTATAAAAAACATAAATGTCAATATAGTGCTTCCTCCTTTCTAATTTATGTGGCTATGTTTAATCGAAAATACTAGAATAAAAGGACTTAAAATTTATGATTCGAAACATACATGTCATAGGTATTTTTATACTGATAAATCATTTCACCAATGGTAAAAAGTGAAAAACTTAAAAATAAACTGCTTTTAAATATAGAAAAATATCTTCCAAAGATTTTTATAGGGTGAGGAAAAGGATCGGGACGGATACAAGTGACTATTAATTACTAAGTTCATCTGAACCAAACAACTTTTAATGTGGAACATGAATTTATTACTAAAGAATTATAAATAAAATATATGAGTCCATAACTTCAAAAATATAGAAGGCTCAACGCCTTTAAAAATGAATCATAAATCTTGAATTTGTTTCCGATCCATTAGTTAATCTAACTTTACGCCCTAATATTGTCTACATAAACATCATTATGGATGTTGGAAAATACATTGTAAATCATTTAGAGAATGACTGGGGCTAGTGAAATTCTCCGAACTAAGATATTCATCCATTCAAGTCGCGATTGCTACAGGCGATCTGCTTCCGCAAGGAGAAACTCCAAAACTAGCAAATTTATACTACTCTGCTGAGGAAAACAAGTCCGTTTATGGAACTTACATGGCTTTGATCCAGATTAGTCAAGGTTTCAAAGTGAGTAACAAAGATTACTGAATTAGATTTTTTTTTTGTTTGAAAACAAACTAAAAAGTAAAGGATGTCACGGCACATAAAAATTATAAGACCACTCATTTGTGCCCAAATAGTTCCTTACCTCTATAATTCTTCTTCAAATTAATTATATTTATGCATATATCGATAATAGTCTCTTTATTTAAGGTAGTTTACTTTTGAATTTTGAAGAAAAAAAAGGCGAAATCATTTTTCCTTGATTGCACGAGCTAGCCAGTAACCGCTTCCCCTCTCACCCACCTCAACATCTATAAAATAGAAAACTCTTTTCTCCTTTTCATTTTCATAATAATAAGGTAAGCATTCAACTCTTGATCCAGAGCTATTGCTTCAAGAATCAACTGAGCTTCAAGACGTCAATTTTGACAGAGGAGTTAAAAAAAAAATCATATCTTTTGAAGTAAATCTCACTAAACGTAACTTGTACCCTTTGACATTCAAATAGAGGCAAGCCCAGTCAAAGGCTGAGCCTCAGCTAGCAAAGGGGGCACCCATGCCAATCGAAGCACAGTAAAAGTGTGTCCACTTTACCCTTTCTTTTTTACCTGTCACTCCTTTCTTCAAGGAGCCCCGTGTGCATTTCCTCTTTTCTGTGCTCGCTACGCCTTTAGTTGAAGTATAGGTCGTCGATTCAATTTATCTTGATGTAATTTTTTTAGTAGGTAATGACAGTATCAACAAGAGGCTACATCAACACTAGGGTAGGCTTGGAGTCAGAAGACCTATTCTACCCAATCAAATAACACTTTTGCAAAATTTACTTTCCCCGGTCAAAACAAGACTTATGGATAACAATCTGACCTTATCAAGGACAGGAACCAGACAATAGAGCCTAATTAAAAATAATTTAGGTTTTCTTTCTAAATTCACATCTATGAGCGAGAATTCCTCTATATCTTGCCCGCTTCGATCAGACTTCTGACAACTCAAGAAAGAACGATGAGTCGCTAACAAGGCCCGTAAATGATCTCTCAGAAGGTCTACCTATTCTTTTTTTTTTCCAATTTATCACTTGCTCGACCCTTTCTCGTGAAAAAAGATCTCTCCTTATTTATAATCAAATGGCTTTGACTAGCTCCTTACATTTCTTCGTCTATTTTCAGAAGGTACCTTTTATAGACCATTCTATCTCCTCCGTGGGGAAGGCCACCCAATCCTTTTCAGACTACTTGTTTACGTCCGGTATATTGTTGTTGTATATTAGCTAATAGTGATTAAAAAAACCCTTAAAATTTACGACCTAAACTGTCTTCTTGTTCTCGAAGTAAACATGTTTCTTAGGATTGCTGGTCTTGCAACCATCATGTCTCTCAAATTCTAAAGCACTTAGATTCTGCATAAGACTCATAGTGCCCCATTAGACATGAAGCGACTTGGATAAAATAGCTGAGAACATATATGATATAACAAATTAATAAAATCTTGCCTTGGACAACTTGCATTTAACCATAACCTATAATAACTCCGCTAAGAGTTTACTAAACATGCTTAAAACAAAAGGCCTCTAAAACCTCAAAGAAGAATTCAAGAATCAAAACTCACCTTCCTTGACCACGAGATATACTTCATGGACAAGTATACCAGTTGACAATTCTTTATAAACCCTTAATAATCTAAAAAAAATGGATGAAAGTAGAAGGTGCAATAGGCTTCAAGGAGATTGTGCGACAGACACCTAAGAATGGTCGGAACACTTTCCCTTCTAAAGTAAGAATATTATTGGGCAATCTGTCAAGTATACCAGCTGACAGTACAGGGAAAGTGTTGTGATAATTCTTAGGTGTCTGGTGCACAGTCTCCTTCTTCACCTTCTACTTCCACCAATTTTTTCTTTGAAAAGACTTGCCAACTGGTATACTTGACAGAGTGCCCGTTAAGTATATTTTTTAGTCTTGAATTCTTATTATGGCATGCTTAACACCATAAATTTTAAAATCTCTTTTTTACATAAATTTCACTAATCAAACTATATTACATAAATTGAAATTAATCCATAAGTTTTAAAAGTTTTATGTGTAACACAACTATTATGATATACTTTAAACCACTTATTTCTTAAATTCTATGTTGATCAGATGTTCCATAAATTGACATTTACTGCATTTTGTAGTAACATATAGTAGTAAACATTATCTTGAGCCGGGATGTTCCGGAAACAACCTCTCTACCTGACTCTTAGGTAGTGGTGTGGACTACATACACTCTACCCGGATAGATTGTTGTTGTATATAGTAGTAAACATTGTAAAATAGCCATTAGACCATTGACGCTCAATATAGATACTTGAAACATTAGGTAAATATAGGCGTATATATACCATGTGTAGCCCATTGGCATGTAAAATCTTAAACACTTGCTACTTGCAAAAGCATAAAGAGTACCACACTATGATTAAGAAGAGATTTACTTAATGTTATAGGATTACCGTTAACCTTCTTGATAGAAAATAGGGTAATTAGAGTCCTAAATCAGAGTAATCAGACTCATAAGCTGGGCAGCCAAAGTCTGAAGCTGCCACTGTGCTAACTATTTAAGCATAGTAATTCCAATCAGGACGAGAGTCTGTTATCGCAGGTTGTCCAATCAAGGGGATGTTCTTTAACGTACGATGAAACATCATTAGCATCAACTAGCCCCTTCAAAAACTTCTGCATTTCGCCCTCCTAACCTATCGAATTTTTTTTATAAGGAGCTGATCATGGCTATATCAACAAATAATCAACGAGTGGATTTGAAATCATCGAGTCATTTAGTGATTCGCGCGACTCAGACATTCAATATTTACATTTATCGCATACTTTGACACTGTAGAACTCTATTGTAGTTTTATAGGTGAATAGTAGGTACATACATGTACTTGCTCTATTTTGTAGGTTTACCATATCAGGATTGGTAGAAAGAGTTGGTATATATTATTGGAGTTCAATTTTTTACTATCAATGTATAGAGCTTGAAATTTTTTTGATTTATAACAACCAGTTATTTGCCTTAGCCGGTCGCAGAGCCACCTTCGGCGAAGGGCGGTCAGGTACACGCCCTTCGCCGGAACATTATGTGGGGTATAAAAGTTAGATATTAGCTATTATGAGTATATATTCTTCTTAAAAAAAAAAATTTACACACCCTTCGCTAAATTCCTAACTCTGCTTCTGGCCTTAGCTTCAAGGTTACTAGCTTTACTGAACCGATCATGAGTTATAAGTACCTTTTAAGTAACCTGATAATGTGAATAATTCTTTAACGATATATTGTACGGACAAGTTTGTTAACTATAAATGTGTCTGATCTGCTATTTCTAACTTTGTAAGCAGGAGGAAAAACAGCTGTATTAGGCTGAAAATAAATCAAACAAGACTTAGCAATTAGTCTAACAAAAACAAGATTAATTTTGCAGTGATGTTTATAAATAAGGTTAGCACAGCGCATTAAGTTTTTGTTAATGTTTGGAGTTTAGAGAGGAGACACATCACAAGACTATGTTGTATATAATCATACCCTGTATTTCTGCAAAATGTTGTTTTCGCAACTCGAATGATCAAAATTGTGACGTCGATGATCATATTACAACAACTTTATTAGTTAATGGCAAATACAAATTAATGAAAACTTACAGGGTTTAGCAGAGAAACATGGGGTTCATCATCAATCAAAGTGTGTTAGATTCTGAAAATATTCCACCACGAAAATTATAATTTGCCATATTTTCTTCAATAGCTTCAAAAATATTATCCTTTTTCTCCAGAGATGAGAAATCACTATCAATACAATTTTCTTGATCCTATACCCAAAAAAGAAACAAAAAGAGATTAAAAAAATTTCAAGAACAATACAATTTTAATTTAATTTCCTAATTAAAATAAGCAAAATTAAATAATGAAATCTACTTATCCATAAAAATACCAAATTTTTTCGAAGGTCAACCATGATTTGTCTAAAATTGGATCCATGTTTCGACCATCATATGGACAAAAGAAAAGCTAAAAGTAACAATAATTAGATTCATAGAGATTAATTAATTCACTAATTAAAATTCTTTGAAGACAAAACTTCATAAACTGATCACAGTAAGGTCTCTTGAAGACTTTTGGTACACAAAAGAAAAACATTATAAGCATAAGATATGTACTAGGTGTTACACAAGGTTTTAAAACGGGTAACAAATATTAAATTGGATTTATTTTTTAAAAAATGAACTAAAAAGCAAAAGATATCACGCCAATAAAAAAACACACGCAAATCTAGAAAATTGCCGTGAGCAAGGTCCGGGGTGAATCTACGAACCGCGGACTCGTGGCGGGGATGCACCCCATCGACTAGCAGACCACCAAGATCTACCTTGACACAAATGATATGTATAGTGGCATACAGGTCCTATTATTCTTTTGACCGACTGTTTATTGATAATTACAACGTTTGAAATTCGGCGAGTGATGTGTAATTTATTTTTTTTTTGTAATTATATTAAGAGTGTGAAAAATAGCTTTAACTTATGAAAATACTAATTAATTCGTTATTAGTGTGAATAGATTATTACAAGTGTCATTAAACTTGCATATAGTATTCTCTTTCTTATTTTTTCTAACTTAGTGGAGTTACTTACAATGGAATCACATATAACTCCTTGCTTTTACATGCTAGGGAATTTTAATTATTACATTTATTTTTAAATATAAAGCAGTTGATAGTGCAATTTAAATGACAGTGAAATTCAATCAATTTAAAGTAATAAATTTCCATTATCTAAATTGCTCTATCCATTACTTTTTACTAAAAAAATAAATGTATTTGATTCCAATATTAATAACTTTACTAAATGACCAACATGAACTGTGGTGTGGTGGTGAAATTGTTTTTCTATTTGCAATTGTTTTTCAAGTAGAAACTTAATACCTATATTGTTAGATTTGTTTATGGTAGAAAGACAGGAGGAAAGAAGCGATGTGATGCACAAAGCATACTATAGGAGGGATGTGATGTAGACGACTATCTACCAAATTATTTTCGTGATTCGAACTCGTGACTTAGGAAGACAACCTTAATAAACTCTGTACTCAAGACAATGCAAACTAAGTCCTTTTTAAGACAGCAAAGAATAGGTATTCCAGCTTTCCAAGAACATTGACTTATCTCACTACACATGAACATTGACTTATCTCACTACACATGAACATTGACTTATCTCACTACACATGTCTATAATCCAACCTATAGAACAATAGTCCAGTAAATCAATAATAGTTCAATCCAAAATAAGTAAAAAAATAATCTAAACTACAACATACAGTTCATCAGTTCCATGAACTAGATGATATCTTAATCTCTGTAATAATCTGTTTTAAGTTTTGATCGAATTATCGTCTTTGAGTATAAGTTATGGAGAATTCAACGTTCAACTCCGAAACTCCATGGCCGTTGCAGTAATCCAGTAAGATGACTGAAGAAAACGCTAGCTAACACGTCCCGTCTGATCGATCAGTGTACCCACCTGCTCTCCACACAATGCTCTTGATATATTTCCTGGCCCATGGAGATTGAAAATAACAACTGCGAGAAAAGCAAACCATGTCAAGGATGTTTGTTCTTTAGACGAGCACTAAGTATGCTGATGACAGATGGATACTGAAGCAACAATCTATAGGACAAAGTTGGGCAATGTAAAGAGTAGAGGAAATACAGACCAGGAATTGCATTCTCCTCGCATAATATAACAGCCACTAGGTCCAGTGGGGAATCTCCACTGGAAACCAGCTCCCTGAAGGAAATATGCTCAGCAGCAACATTATTATTATTTTGGGAGTCACAGGCATAGACACTGTCTACATTTGTACCCTTGAGTAATGCATCAGCATGAACTGACAAGGAAACTTTGAAATATTAACAACTCAGACATAGTAAAACAGATACTTCAAGTGTAACATTTCTTACTTTCAGAAGCTCTGAGTGCTGCAGCTGTATCAGTAGAGAAGGGTGGATTCCCTGTGCTAGCTACAATACCACCAAAGATCACAACTCTACCTTTTTCAAGATGCCGCATAGCTCGTTGCCTACTGTATGGCTCAGCAAGTTCGGGCATGGAAAATGCACTTTGCACACGAGTTTGCACACCAGCCTTCTCTAATGCCGACTGTAGCAGTATGGAATTCATCATAGTTGCCATCATTCTGCAAGATTAGGAAATGATTCAATTAGTTCATTTAAGAATAATGGGAACTACCATTACTAGGTCTGGAAGTGAGAGCAAAGTATTTCACGTCAGTAAACTAGATGATCAGTCAATACATACTTACGACATGATTGTATGAAACAGATCTTTCAATCTTTATGAAAGGGTAAAAATTGTATAAAATAATCTAGCTTATACTTCTAATAATCAAATCAAAATGATAAAGAGCTTGAGCGCAATTCTAGCTCCTCCTATCTTCTTCATGTTCGTCCCCTCCCCGAAACCCCCATAAAACCTTCTCAAACTATACAACCACATTTCCCTCCCCTCCCCTCTCCTCATGCAACTTGCCATCATGTCCTGCAAAACCACCATTTCCCACTCCAAACAAACCATTAGGTTAGCAGCCGCCGGTATGGGATTTGAGGCGAAGCTACAAGGTGAGTGGTATTTTGAGGGGGGGAAAGAAGGTGAGCGGTACAAGGGTCAAGGACAGAGTAGCAGAAAAGCAGGTGTAGATTGTCAAAGCTAGTTGACCTTTAAAATCAAATTTTGAGCTGGCATCATGACTTAATCCAACTTCATTTGCTCCATATTAAAATTAGCCTCGTTTCTTCCAGTAGCAATCACGGGAAGAATCACATATAACCTACTGGGTGCTCGAACACCCATTAACCCCGACATAAAT
>JBDJHY010000116.1:2914670-2926657 GCA_039654485.1 Withania somnifera | reverse complement strand
TTAAAAAAATATTTATATATTATTTAACGAAATACTATAGAATCGAAATAAGATTAAGATGGGAAATGAAGGTTAGGGGGTGATGGCAATGGAATAGTCAAGGAGTGAAAGTTGGCGGATTTGGGTAGGTCAAGAAAAGACAATAAATTTAAAATATTATTTATGCAACTTATTTTTTCTACTTTTATATGGAGAAAGTCATTTTTTATTTTTAAAAAACTTATTTTTCTAGAGAAAATATTTTCCAATACTTTGACCAACTAAACATAAAAATATTAAAAAACATTGTCTTTTCCTCCTTGAGTATAAAATTATCCTCTGAACAATTTACCTCAATATAGAACATTCTAATGCTAATTTATATTTAATCGAACCCACAAATATGGAAGAGAAAAATTAGAATAAGCAAAATTATAACCAATGGGGCCGCCTCTAAACATTGATATATACTGAAACTTACGTTAACTAAAAAACAAATATTGCATCAAATGAATCAAAATGTAGTTCTCTAAAGTCTAAACAATTACATTGTAACAAACCGTGATTCACATTAAATAAATAAATAAAAAAGATACATACTATAAACCACATGCCAATACCCGAAGCTTCGGCTATGTTCGAGATTCGAAGAAGGATCAAACCACGAAATTCTAACTAATAAGGGTCACAAATATTCAAGACCATGGAGCCTCATATTCAATCTTCTAAGCCAAACAGAATGAAGTATCATGTTGAACACATCATATCTTTTTGGAGTCCCGTTAACTTCAAAATGCCTCCTCACTTGTTTACCTCTTCTTTGCAACCTTATATATTGCCTTGTTGAAATCCCAGACAGAATTTTCTTCAAGTCTGGTATTTGCTCGACCGAGACTTCAACGGAGAACGATTTCCAGTTCAAAACGTCACTAAATGGGGGCACGTAATGGTCCTTAATGAGGACCGGGACACATCCCGTGTAAAATGCCTCGACCATTCTTGGACTAGCTACTTCGTAACCACTAGGACAAAGGCAAAACTTGCTATTCCTGAGCATGCCGTAGTACGAAACACCTTTTGGTAGATACCTGTGGACTTGGATGTCGTTGTCTTTGTTCTCCCAATGCTCGAGAAGTATTGGGCGTATAGGTCCGTGAAGCCCTCCAGCAAAGAACGCCAAGATTGATCTACGTGATGGGGATGGTCCGCCGACCAGGTCATCCATCGTACCCCCTGGAAGGAGGATCTCCGGGAAGGATACATCTTTAGAAGGCTTGAATCCTTCCGAGGTATTAGCATTGCATAATGCTCGGATCGAGTTCTTGAATAGCTCTGGAACAGCCTTTGAAATTTCAGGCCCCTGCATAATCGACGCATTCCAAAACAATCATTATTCTAGTAACATTTTTTAGCAAGCTTCTAACTATGATACACGAAAGACGGTCAATACACGTAGGAGGGGTGAAAGGATGCAAGATTCTTACCCAATCATGGCATGCGAGCATGAAATGATCTACTCCTAGGCTTCGATTCCAATAAGGATACTTCCCAGAAACAAGATTAATGTAATCCATAAGCGTTTGTTTCATCGGATTCCAATTTTCTTTGGAGTTCCTATCATATATGAAGTGAACTATCGCCGTCACACTGATAGGTAGGAAGAAGACATGAGCTTTCTCGGGGTCTCTAGTCCGGAATTTGGTAGTCTCCATTTGATAAATAAAGTTACCCTCCATAGCATATATGCTTTTGCACGGGCCATTGTGAAAAATCGGCTGATCTCCTTCTTCGTACACGAATACCTTGAATTGCTTTTCCATTTCCAAGTAACTCCTGAAATTAGAAACAATAACACTAGCTTCATAAATTTGCTTCAATTGGGAATAAATCTCAAAAATTAACCCGTAATTTTACTGAATAATTAATATAACAGACTAATTTGACTCTGGTTTTGTTTTTAAATTATACGCGATAGCATACTTGATGCATAGGACGATGATTTTGACGACGACTCTATCATACTTCCACCAAAACATCATGTCAAAGAATAGGATAATATTTCATTAACATGTCTCCATCGAAAGAATTATCTTTCATAATGAAGGAAAAATATAGGACCAAACGATCATCAAGGACCAAAAAAGAGACTTCACGATAATGTGGTATCAATTAGACGACCAAAACTTCACGCTACATTGATTATGATTGATCAACAGAGCCATGTCCATGAAAAACTTTGGTATTCCAATAAATTGGACAGCTTGGAACATCTCGACTGAATTACTACCAGGAACATCATGGCAAAAACTAGAGTTCTATTCCATTAACATGTCTAACTCAAAAGAATTATCAAAATCCATATCTCAATGACGAAAAATTTATAGGACAAAACGGTCATATCGGACCCAACAAAAATAGACTTACCAATAACGAGGTGTCAATTAGATGACAAAAGATATCCACATTATATTGATAACAATAAAAAAACTGTGCCATACCTATTGAAGCATTTGCATTCCAATTTCCGAAAAATTGGACCGGTTGGAACATACATCTCGACTAGACATATTTCCAGCAATACTATGGCACAGAGTAGATTACTGTTCCACTAACACGTCTACCTCAAAAAAATTATCTAAATGCATATCAGAATGCAATATTGGACCAAACATTCATATCAGGCCAAAAAATACAGAAGACTTCTCGAAGAACTGGTTCATACCTGTGAAAAGCTTTGGCATTCCAATACATTGGACCGATTGGAACATAATCGGAATCATCCGTTTGCTTTGCAGATGTAGCAGCTTCTTTGATGGCGGCTCGAGCTTTCCCCAATTTGACTTCTAACTTCTCCAAGTTGGTAAACTTTTTCTTGATTTTAGGTTCAACCGGAAGAGCATGACTTTCATTCAAAGAAGACGACTCATGTGGTTTCTCCAATGAAACGTTAAAAGTTTCATTCTTTGGTGTAATAACCTGCTTAAAAAAGCGCGTATATATAATTAATTATGAACCAATCATCAAATTAAGAAAAGAGAGAGAATTGTCCACAACGATCACTACAAGATTACCAAATCACAGAACTTGAACTAGTTCATCGATATATACACAATAATTGGCTTGGTCGTGCAAATTATTTCGACTCTTATTATTCGCTTTAAATTATGAAATCGCTACAAAATAAGGTTTAGTCCAAAAAAGGACATCAAATTTGGTTTTTCTTCTTTTCTTTTCCCCTGAAAAAAGGCAGCTTCATTTTGTTTTCGTCTTCATTAGAAAGTTTATATTACACGAAACTGGATCAGTTAAACTCTATGGATCTTTTATGCAAAAATTGAGGGGAATCTAGACAAAATCTGCAGTAAGATTCGTATGGATTTTTCTTGTTCTGTTTCCTGTACTGGAGCCTGACTAATCCAAAATTCACGCCCATGTAGGACTCATTCGGCCATACCAAAACTCAAAATCGAGACCTCCGGTTAAAGATGCACCAGCTCCATGTGCTATATGCTTAATTATATACTTACTCTTTCTCCCTCAAAGAAATTGTAATTTAGTACTAATAAACTTATCTTTTCTACTCTAAAAGGTCAAGACTTTTATTTTAATCTAGAAAAAAAATCTTTTTTTCCCCTCTACTTGTATTTTTTTAAAATAGAAAAGAAATTCATCACAGATATACAAAATCTATGAAATCATTAAAAAGATCCCCACACATATTCTTCTAAAACATTTAACAAATTAGTCCTACAATTCTGATTTCATTCTCTACCTTTTCAAAAAGAAAATCATAACAACAATAATATACTCATATATGTGGAGTCCGAAAAAGTAAAATGTACTCCTACCTTACCCCGACCTATAAATAAAGACATTGTTTCCGATAAACGAATAATATATAAATCTAATACTATCAAAATTTAAGCTGGGATATTCCACCTTATACCACCTCCCATCCCAGGATAATTTATATGTGTACTAAACGACCCTTAAAGTTACATGCATTAAGAAAAAATCCAAAAATTGAGGTTAAGAAAAAGGTGGTGTACTTTAGCCTTACTCTTCACCCCATGGGAGGGTTGACAGAGACGGTTTTCGAAGGCTAAGCGAAAATACATATAACTAACAAAAAGAGGTATATGCATAAACAAATACCCACAAAATTCTCCAAAAACCATTAAAAACATAAAGAATAAATAAAAATAAAAAACTCACTGGTACTTGCTGATTTTCTTGAAATTCTTGTTCAGATTCTTGATCAGCTTCAGCACTAAGTGGTGAAATACTATTACTAATACTACTATTATTAAAACTATAATCTTCCAATCTTGCCTCTTCATGGTCAGCACCACCTTTGACCACCGTCACCGCCACCAACTCCGGTTTCTCACCGCCGCCGGAATAATTTTTTCCTGTTAGAAAAAATTATAAATATAATAGCCTTCAAACACATTATACTATTAAAATCATCAAGATTATGCTAACTAATAATAATAATAATTAATAATACATTAATACTAACCTGAACTGAAAAGTGGCCAACTTGAAGAGCTAGAAAAAGAAGAATTCTTTGAATTCCCAAATAGAAAAAATATAGAAACTAAAATAAATGGAATTATAATCCATAAAAGCCTTGTTGATGATGAACAAATCTTCATATTTTTTAGACAAAAAAAAAAAAAAAACTTACTAACTAGGAAACTATAGTAGTAGTACTAATAATAATTATTATTACAATCTTTGAAATTATATATATTAATTATATGTGTGTGTCTATTTATTTGGAAAAACAAAAAGTGGAGAGAAAGAGAAAGATTTGTTTTTTTTTAATTTATTTATTTTGAAAGAGAGAAACAATTGGTGAGAATTGGTTGCAATAATCTGCCAAGCGTCTTATATAGTCTCAAACTCAAGCCTTAATATTCGAGTTCTTCATGCAAAAATATATTATTTTACTTTTTTTTTTTTTTTTACTTTTTGTATTCCCAAGTTTGTCCTTTTCCTATTTATTTTCCAGAAAATATTGCATGTTAATGGGCTTTTATTTTTTTATTTTTAACAAAATTCCAAGGTCATTACCGTCTCATGTGTTAATATCCGTTATATTTTTTAAGTGATGAGTTAGAATCTGAAAAGGATTAGTATGTTTATAAATTTTGTTCCTGTGTTATATTATTTTGTATAATATTGTAAGTAAAATTTGAAAAAGATTGGTATGTATATAAATTTTATTCTTATTTTATAAAAGGTAAAATGATGATTATTAATGAATCTTTAAGTCAAATAAGGATACGTATCTCTTAATAATATTTATAATTATTGTATTAACTTTTTATATAAATTTATATACCATGATTTTCAATTCATCCTTGATTGTCATTTTACATCTTTCTTCTACTTTATTATTAGTGTTTTAAGTTCTAGAAAATATTTAAATAATTAAGTCATTTAAGGTAAATATAAGTGAAATTATTTTGTAATATTAATTAGTAATCTAAATAAATTTAGTTAACTTAGTACAATATTAACTTGCACGAATCTCAATTAATGTATTAAATTAACTAAATATGCAATATTTTTTATCAACACAAATATTAACTCATCTTCTTATTCAAAATCTATATGAATAAAAGAAAGAAATTACATATGTCATCCATTTCGTTTTACTTTGACCTCTGTATAAAAAATAATTATAATAATTTACTTATTTAATTTATCCAAATTAAGAAAATTTAATAATATTTTTTTTATATATATCTTTAATATTAAATAACTATATAAAATAATAATAGTTAAATTTAGAGTACAAAAACACCATTAATAACATTAATTTAGTAAAATATACCACCTAATTAAAAAAAATCCTAAAAGGAATATCAAGTCTAACAATGAAAAAAAAAATCTTTGTTTCTTTAACTCTCTCAAATTCACTGCATACTTGGTTTGATATGTGTTTTAGGTGGCTATTTTTTTAAATTAATGTAGAGGTTAGTGAATGGATGAATTTGAAGTTATTTAATGAGTATTTTTGAATTTTTGAAAATTGGTAATTAATAGATTGGTTTTGTATTTTTTGGAACCTGAAATTTGTAGTAATTATATCCCCATAATTGGAATTTGTTGACATTAATTATGTTATGGCACAAGGTATGTATTTATTTAGGATGGGCTACTATACTCACATGACTAGGAAAGTAGTTTTACTTTTCAAAAAATCCAAGTAATTTTACTAGTAAAATATAGGACAAGCATCATGCCATCTTTTGTTATTGACTTTTTTATTTCCTTTTTCATACAATGTTTAGGCCATTTTATGTCCTCGATACAGGCTTTTATTTACCTCGCCTTGTCATTCTTTACGTATTCAGAAAAAAAAATATATTATGTTACCCTTTTAGAATAAAATAATTATATTAATAATTATTTTCCTAATGAATGTAGTAAATACAAATGTCAAAAATAAAACGAAACCACAGGAGTAACTTCTCAAATCTCTTCAAAAAATTTTGTGGCTTTTTAAGTAGAGAAAGTCACTTTAGAACGAAGAACTTTCAAATCTCTTCAAAATTTGTTGTGGTTTTCTAAATAGAGAAAGTTACTCCCTCCGTTCAACTCTTACACTTAGGTTTGGCAGGTCGATTAAAAAAAAATTAATATGAATATTTTATCACACTATGTTTATTAATTGATGATTAATATTATGTCTTGAAAAATAATTTGAGGATAAGTAATTAATGCTAAAGGCAAAACGTGGAAATTATTTTTTGTCTTTTTTTGATATGTAAAGAATGAAAATTAAAAATAAATATTTATTTTAGGAATAAGTGACAACTAAAATTAAACAAAAAGAGTAGTATTAATTAATTAAAGCAACAACATTAGTGAAGTTTGCTAAAATATTCTTAGCTAATTAAAATTCTCAATAATTCATTATTAGTTCGTAGCTCAATATAATTAGCATAAATTTTTTATTGTTTAACTACAAAAGTTATCGCTTTCAATTATGAACATTTGAATTCAACATTAACAATAGATCCAGTATATTCCACACAGTGGATTGGAAGAATAGAGTGTGCGCAATCCATACCACTACCTTAGAGAAAAGGTAGAGAGACAGATGCCGATAGACCCTCGGCTCGAGAAAAAAAAGTACAAAAAGCATATAATATAGAAACAAGGAGCAATTGAAAATACAAACAATAAAATAATAGTAGAAAAGAGGCTTCCCCAAATAATACCAACAAGCTCCCGAAATTAGGGATGGCAATGAGCAGAAGCGAGAGCAGGGCAAAGCGTTCTTTAGGCTATGCGAAACGGGTGTAGATTTAAGGATATGCAGGGCGGAGCGGGGCAGGTTGCCGGTTTTATGTGGGTTCAAACAAAATAAACGCTGAAAAATAATATTTTTAAAATATTACAAAAAAAAAATGAAAAATATGTTATCTACAAGTTTATTGTAAAATAAAACTTTCTTATTGTAAAACTTCATATACATCAAATTACGGGGTAGTACTATCCAAACTCCTAGAAAGTAACTAAATATGTTGTCATAGTATATATAGTCACAACAAATGAGCAAAAATAAAATAAAAAAATACTTATGCTACATCCTACAAATATGAAATAAATTCAACAATAAAAACTATGTGTAATCTAGTAATTCAATTTTGAGAGTGAAGTAAATAATGCGAGGCTGGATAGAGCGGGTTAATGCGGAGTGAGGCAGGACGGGTTGAAAACACATAAAAATATAATGTGGGGCAAGACATGACTGGTTGAAAACTTTGTGGGTTAAAACTCAAACTGCCCCGCCCCCGCACCATTATCATCCCTTCCCGAAACAACAACCTGCTCCCCTCCCCCAAGACTCTAGGTACAAGACACACGTAAAGCATTAACACTCCTAACACACACTTTACCCTGCTAACCTTTTACTTTAATACGTGTCCTGTATATTTTTTTATTTAGGATCATATACTCGATAAGTTGCAACTGCTTCCTCCATGTTGTGTCTAATCATATATGAACACTTGAAATCGTCGTTTTAAAATTTAAAACTCATAAAATTAAAATTCTGACTTAGCCGTCTAAAACGAAAATGCCTATTCAACTATATAATAACATGACTATGATATTATTGAGAGGGATTTTATATATAGAAGATAGGAATGAAGTCTTAGTCACTATATAAATTCTGTTAACAAATTGATTGCTCTCAAAGATTTCGAATATAATATTTTGTTCAAAGTATACGTCATCAGAATATAATTAAACAAAAAAAACAAATAACCAAAAGTACGATGAAGAATTGTATTAATGAATTAATTAATTAATTGGATCATATTAAACAATATTATCTGTATAATTAATCTATTATAAATAATCAACCAGTTTTTATTTGATTTTAATTATAAGTTGGTCAAATTAATTTTTAGTCCTTAAAAATGTCTGTATATTATAAAAATAACTTGAAAAAATTTAAAATTGACTTATAAATAAAGTTAAAAAGACTAAAAGTATTCTTATCTTTTAATTTAAAAATTATAAAAATTTGATTTTTTAAAAACTATGAATAACTCAATAAATTATATCTTTTATTTTTTATTTTTAACGAACATAAAAAAATAATATTTTAAGTGAGATGAGAGTAGTCAAAAAGAATTATACATTATCACTACCAAATTCTATAACTCACATGAAAAGAGTTCAGATGACATTAATAACTACCAAATAATCATCCAATATTGACCATAATATTCAATAATTAGTCGTAATCATGTCAATTTTGTAAACAAGTCACAAGAAAGATATATAATTTTAAAATAGTCAAATACTCCCTCATCCAATTTTCGTGGTACTGTTTTAAATTTTAGAAAGTCAAATTTCTCAATTTTGAGATATTAATTTGAGTTCTTTGAAATAATATTTTATCTATTTAAAAATTATATTAAAAAAATTATAAATTATAATAATTAATAATTAAAAATACTAAAAGATATATAAAAAAATATTTTTTTTTTATTTTCTATCTAATTATAATAAATTATTTGACACTTGATTAATTCCAATTTCTCTTCATTATAAAGGTAAAGAGAAGTTATCTCATATATATTTTTCTTACTTTAGAGAATTATTTAAATATTCAAAATATACATATATCGGTGTGTCACAAAAAACAAAACCGTCCATATAATGAATTAATTATTTCTTAGAGAGGCAGACATATTACGTGTCAAATTTTAGTTTCTTCTTTGATTGCCACCTTTCACTTCTAAATCTTTTTTTTTTTTTAAATAAAATAAAAAAGTAAGACAAATCAATTGCTTTATTTATTACTTCCTACTGTTAGCTGTTACGTCTTTTATTTTGCTTTATTATAAGTTTTCCGTCACCACTAAAAACAGGAAAATATTTCTTTAATGTTAATTTTTAATAATAATAAATGTCAATTCCTAAAGTATCTTCATACCAGGAAAAAAATATGGTTAAATTATCTAATTAAGGAAATATTTTTTATATGGATATTTTAGTTTATTATTTTTAAAAAATTAAGAATATATCACTATTTTTATGGGTGCGGCATATAAAACGTCGTGATACACAATTTATAATACATTTGCATTTATTGTGTGTTTAATTATATATCTAGATGACTTAATATGTATTTATATGTAGCTAAAGAGTAATTTGAATTATGCATCGCATCTAAAATTAGGTGTAATTTGAAATGTTTTGAGGTAATAATTCTAATGAGCATTTATAATTTGGAATGAAAATGTAGCTATAAAATCTATTTTATTTTTCTTAAAACTCTCTTGTGGAAAAAAAACTATCATAAATTTTCTTTAAATAATTATAAAAGATACTAAATTAGTTTTCAATAATTAAATTGAATATGATAACTTGGGCCTTTTTTATTTCTATTCACAAGCGTATGTATATGAATGGGCTGTTGTGTTCTCCAAATTGGGCCATAACCAACACAAAAGCCTGACGAAGAAGTATTGGTCCATTGGTTAAGAGGATAGCACGTGTTATAGTTTTTTACATATAGCATCATTTATTTCAGTTTTGACATATAAATAAAAATCAATAAATTATTAGTAAAATATTATTTAAAATAGGTAGTATAAAATAAGGGATCATGTTCATAGCTTATTTATTTATGGACATATAAATACTCTCCACTATAATTTTTAATATCATAAATATTTAAGAGGAGGTTACAGAAAATTAGGGATTACATAAATTTTCTTTATGTTTTTATTTTAGGAATTACTGGTTTTGATTAAAATAAAATTATGTATATTATTGCTATATTTATTTATTTAAAATATAATGATATAAAAACAATAATAGCAGAATATCATTTACGTTTGTTGTAGCATTAGAAATATACAATTTACATACATATAATATTTAATATATAATTAAAATATATTGTGATAATATATTATATTTTTTCAATGTAATTTTCAATATACAGCTTTACATACATCTAATATTTAATTTATATTACAATACAGGTTTATCACATATACTATTGACACAAAAAAAAAGTATAAATATCACCATTTAAACTTATAAAATATTAAAATAATATATATTATTTAAACTTAAATTCTAAAAAAAATTAAGCATTTTGCAAATATTTAAAAAACTAAAGAGGAGGAGGAGGAAGAAGAAGAAAAAGGTAATAAGAAAGAAAAGGAGTAATTGCCCAAGTTATTAGAAGGGTTCATTAATGACAGTAGTTTCATTAATTTTCAAGAGAAAATTTATTTAGGTTTAAATTTTGGTTAAATATGTAATTATATTTTGGCCATTATTGTTATTTTGAGAATATTGCTAACAATTCAAAATTTAATTTTTAAGATTGTATAATTATGTAAAGATATCAAAATTATGCGTAATGTCCTTAAAGTGTACATTTTTAAATTTTTATTTTTTAAATGTCATGTCTTGATTTTTATCTTCACAAATATTTAAATTTGAATTTTTATTCGCACATAATAAATTTTAGCGTTTACCTCTACGACGACATTTATGATTAATCAAACGGTTTACTATATTAAAATGTCTCAAACAATTGCTTACGAGCAAAAAGTTAGAACTTGTGCCTGACGATAATATGCCTAAATTTAAATTTTTTCCTATAAGACAAAGTTTATGATCAATTGAATAGGTTCACTGTCTTTTAAATATTCCGAACTCCTATTTAATTATGCGAATTCATTATTTTGAAATGTCCTAAACATCTGTCTTATTGATAAAAATTAAAATATTTACGTTATGAAAAGGGTTTTTTAAGCCAAGCAAAAAAAAAAAAAAAAAGAGATTAGTTTACATAAATACCACAGCCAAAAAATATAATAAGTATGCTTAATTATATTTTTTGTATGTATCTTGACGCGCGTATCTTAAATACGTTAGGAGTAAGTGGTCTATTTAAGACAAGCGAATTTATTATTATAATTGGTTAGCATGAATTGTGGAGAGAATGAGGGAAAATGAATTTAACAAAAATCCTTATTTCATTTGTAATCGAATTTAAAATTAAATTCCTGAATCGTCTTATTCTCTTTTTCTCTATCGTTTTTTCATCAAAAAGTTTATGTGTCAAATTTTAATGATTTCGAGCTACATAACATATCTTTAACATAAATTCAACACCAAATTCGAAGATATTTCAGTGATAGTTTAGATATTAGTTTTCAAAATTTTGTGTATCTAAAATAATTTAAAATTTGTCATCCTCCTCCGACAATACCCAACAATCCATTACTACAAAAATCTCAAGCCCCACTATTCCGACGTATGACTACCCATAAAAAAAAATCTCACAACAAACAAAACATGGTCAACTCCGTCAAAATAACAACCAACAACTTTCATTCCACAACTCTATTACACCACAAAGATATATGATCAGATCTCAGAGAAAGAAGAGGAATCCGGTCAATATCTGATTTGAAGAAGAAAAATCCAGCTAAATCTAATTTTGAAGA
>JBDJHY010000116.1:2902572-2914570 GCA_039654485.1 Withania somnifera | reverse complement strand
AGAAATATCTTACTTTAAAAAAACTAAAATACAACAATTTTATATACTCAAAAAAACTTACAAAACTACGATAATGATTATGGTGATAATGGTTGAACATGAGGGTTAAAGTTTGGAGTAAATGGGGGAGGTTGACCGACTATGAGAAAAGTAAAAAAGGATATCTGAGATAATTATTTAAATAGATACACGACAAAAAAAAGAATGAATTTAAGGTTAAAATAAAGAAAAGTATATCTTCCAATATGAAAGGTAGAAAACATAAAGTTGGTACAATTTATGTAATTTTATAAAACTTCCTGTAAATGTAGAATTATATTGTCTACTATTCATGTAATTTGAAGCAAAAAATAAAAAATAAAAAAAATCAAGGCCATCATTTATGAAGACCATTTTTGTAAAATTTTTCTTATGAATGATAAAATATCAAAGATCAATCCATTTTAAAGGCATTTCTGAACTTGACCCTTAAAATTGATATGCTATCACCAGATCACCTTGAGACATGTTTAGATTTTTTAAAAAAATGATACTTATATTAATACTAGGTAGAGATGGTTGTGAGAGCTAAAATAATCATTTTTGATCTTCTTCACTTTGATATGAACTTTCAAATAAATAAAATTAATGCACATACGAATAGTCAAACAAAATTATAAAGTGTTATTTATCTTCTTATAAGCTCCAATAAACACAACCAAATGATATGGCTAAACAAGTTGTATGGCAATCCACATTCGAATGATGTTGATCCTTATTCATATCTAAACTAAGAATATACCTTGCTTATCCTGACAACCGAAGAAACTACTTGTTCCCCTACATTTAACAAAATCACACAATTTCTTAATTTATCGCTGAGATCCAAGAAAAAACAATCACCATCTGATAACAGCATAGTAGGAATCCTTTATTCAGCATCTGGATATCGAGTCGCCCATAAGAATTGAAGCCTGAAAATAACAAATAGAGAAAAAACCCAAAGAACCCTCCGAGAAAGCAACGAAGAGTCACATAGAGGATGAAGAATCGAAGAGGATGACTTCCTCAATAACTATTATTGCATGTTGGCTAGATCTTCCTAAAAGTGCAAAAACAAAAAAAGCAGGATACAAAACAACAAATTTTAAATTGAAGATAAAGTAATTTAAGACACACTAACCATTTCAGTAGTAAAATTAAGATGAAGGGAAAGAGGAAAAATGGGAGAAAACAAATACCTGAAGCGAACTCGCAAAAGACCGTAAATGAATTAGCTTATTACTTAGGCTGGACTGCTACAATGGCACAAGAAAGAGAGGAGAGAGAATCCAAACGGTGGCTACTCAGTTTCAGGAACAAGACACGTTTCGTCAAGTGATGTAAAATGACTAAAATAACCTCAACCTTTTTTTTTCCGACTTTATGCAGACATATTGAAACTTGGTTTTCATTCTAATAAAAAGAAAATTTTTCCTTCAAGTTTATACAAATTGAACTTTCTATAATTTTCATATGTAAATTTTCCTTCGCTCCTTAAATATTTCAGAAATCAACATTATGAAATTATTCATAATTAATATATCTGTCAGCTGTAATTTATCTAATATCATCGTTTTTTTTTTACCTTAAAATTTGTAAAATATGATTAAAAATATTAAAATTAAACAAGTTAGAGTATTTTCTTACCTTAAAGTTTGTAAAACCTGATTAAGAATGTTAAAATTAAACATAAGTAAAGTATTTCTAATAGACTATTCAACCTAATTTAAGCCATAATATTATGAATTTAAGTCGTGTAGTATTCTAGTTCTAGCAAAAAAGTTAGGAAAAAGGAAAAAGAAAAAAGAAACTTTGGTGGTACCAATTTGAAAAGCTTTTTATTTTTGGATTTTTCTTTCTTTTGATTTGACATTGTTTCGCCATTTACAAATTAAATTAAAATAAAGTTCTATTATGTATAAAAATATTTTTTTATATAAAAACATATAAAAAGCTAATTTTTCTTGTGTAAGTGAGCTCCAAAACTTACTAAATATCTATTTTTATTTATTCATTTAAATAGAAATAATTTATTATTTTATGTTTGTTTGATATTTTAATTATTTTTAATTTATCTTTTAATATTGAATAACTTATACTAATAAGTAGGTGTGGTATCTAAATTATATTATTTATTGTGTATTATCAAAAGATCTCTTAGCTAATTACAAATTAAATAGAAAAAAATAATCTTTTAAATTTCTTAAGTATGAAAATAAAAGGCCAAACACATATATAGATATTTAAATTTGTTTTAAATTTTTATTTATATACTTAAATTTTGTGATGTTCCAATTAAATACAATACTATACATAATTTTGTTTTATTTAGACACTTAAACTTACTCATGTTTCAAATGAACACAATATTATAGATAATTTTTTTTTCATTTAAACAAACAAGCTACCTTGATATTTTATAGATAACACTTGTTAATTAATTGCATGATGTAAAAGTAGTATTTCATATATTAAAAATATTATTCTCACACATGAATGAGCTGAGTAGCATATATAAAATAATATTTTTAATATATAATATAATATCTAATTCTCCATTAACTGACCAAAGGAAATTAAATTTATCGTATGGTGTGCACTTTATTCTATGACTTGAAAAATAATTTTTTTTATTAAAAATGTTTTTCCACGTCTTGATGAGTAAAGCAAAGTACCTGGGATGTTATTTTTTTATATTATATAATTAATTTCACGTTTGTCATTTATAAAATATCGAGTTAGTTTGTTGTGTTTAATTGAAACAAAATTATATATAATTGTGTTCAGTTGGAATATGACTAAACTTAAGTGTCTAAATTAAAATTTTGGACAAACTTAAGAGTCTGCATATATATTTGAAAAAAAATAAAAAAATATACTTTATTTTTCTATTTTTAGTTGTTCAGTTTGAAAACTCAGTGAATAATTTATTATTTTTTAAATTTTCTCCTTATTATTAAATACTATTAATTTTTTAATTTATTTTTCAAAATATGAAATTTGTTATATTTATAGGATAGAATAGTAAATTATCCTCTATTATTTGTTATTTATCAAGAGATATTTTACATTAATAATAGACAATTAAAAATAGACGTGTGAAAATGAACATAAAATTATTATTATATTGCTAAAATAAATAAATTTCTGTTATACCCATTCCAAAGTGCTTGCATTTTTCTGTTAAGAATCGGGTCAATTTATTAAACCCGCTAAACCAAATAATTATATATCCCCCCTATTCTCAAACTCTCTCACGCTTTGCCTCAATTAATTTTCCTTTACGCCATGAGCGAACCTCGAAAGAACCAGGTTCTGAGAATTTGCATAATTATAATCATCATTGTTAATTTGTTAATTATTTTTTTCTAATTTGATCATTTATATTGGCATGATCATTTTGAGAATTTGTTTTAATTTTTTGTGTTTTGATTAGGTTTCATTGAGAGGTGCAAGTGCGAAGGAGATATCGAGGGATGTGTTATTGGAAAAGGTATCACAAGAGAGAGCTTTGAGGAATTTTACTCGCCGAGCTACTTCTGCTGCGCGCTTAATTCAGGTTTATTATTAGCTTGTTAATTCAAATATATAAGGAGATTCTATCGATTATGTATGATTTGTATTACACTGTTTGATTTGATTCTGAAGTATGGCTTCATTTTATGATACTGTTACATTGGATGTATTACTCCCTCAGTCTTATTTTACATGACACCGTTTGACTTGACCTGAAATTTAAGGAAAATGAGGCGGACTAAAAAGAAAAGGCTACCACATAAAATGGGATGGATGGAGTATTATTTTTTTTCTGATGACCATGATATCCCGGAAAGTTTTCGCGTACCTCGACTAAATTATACTTCCCGCCAGCTACAAGTACGAGTTAACTCTGTCTACTAAGGATAAAACATATGAGAAGAATCACCTAGTTTTTTTTTATTTCTGTTGGAGTTTGAACCTGAGACGCTAGACCTCATGGTTCTTTAATTTACTCTATTGACCACGTAATGTATTATTTTTAGTACTAATATTGTTTCGATTTGTTTGCCTGATTTCGACTTGGTACGGAGTTTAAGAAAGTAAAGAAGTGTTTGAATCTGCTGGTCTTAAATTAAAAATATGTTGAAAGTACACCTAGATGTCTTTTGACTTTGTGGTATTAAACATGTCATGTGGAAAGTTAGAACTAAAAAGTTGTTTAGAAAAAGAAAGTGTTATTCTTTTTGAAACAGACAAAAAAGGAAAGTAAGATGGAACAACATGAAGTGGTGGGGGTAGAATTTTTTTCTTGCTTGTAAGGTGCTAACGACGTGTTTGAAAAGCTAGAGATTATCATATCGTTATAATTTAAAGTTAGTGGCTTTTCATTGTCATAATAGTTAAATTAATGTGTCAAAAACACCTTAAAACCTCGCGTAAGTTGGAAACGAGGGTGATGAGTTGAGATTCTTTAAGGCAGGGGCACTTGGTTTTGGTTTCTTTACTGTATGTTTCAGAGTCAGTTGATCCCAGTTCTAACTAGAAATATCTTAAGAGACCAGCTTCTGTTTGAACCTTACTATCTTTGAGTTAATAACAGGCATAAGAGTTATTATACTCTGAAAGTGATGTGTATTCTTGCTTATAATTTTTGCGAAGTCACTATTAGAGAAAAGGTAAGGCAAGAAGAGAAGGTTCATTGATGAGGTATAATAGTTTTTCCTAAATGGTTAACGAGCCTTAGTATTGAGAAAAGTTGGCTTGAAAGAATCTTTGAAGAAAACATAAGAGCAGCCATCTACTCCTTTGCTCCAGATAAGAGTCCAAGGCCTAACAGCAACACAATGACCTTTTACCAAAGTGGCTGGGATTTCATCAAGATCGATATTATGGGAGCTCTTAACCATTTTCATCAGCAATACCACTTGATCAAATCAAACAATGCCTCATTTACAGCACTATCCCAAAAAGAAAGGGAGCCTTACACCATAGACTTCAGGCCCATAAGCTCATAGGGAGTGATTACAAAATCTTGGCCAAAGTTTTAGCTGAGAGGCTTGAAATAGTGATTTGGAAACTGGTGCTGGGAGAACGAAATGCTTTTCTTAAGCATAGACTGATCAGATATGCTTCTTTGATTGTAGATGAAATGCTAGATGGTAGATTGTAGTCAGGTAGACCAGGGATTTAGTGCAAACTAGATGTGGAGAAAGCTTTTGACAAAGTAGATTGGTCCTATCATACTGAAGCAAATGGGTTGTGGAGACAGATGGATTAAATGGATAAAATACAGTCTCTCAATGGAAAATAACTCCATTGGTGAATAGGGGGCCAGTTAGTTTTTTCTCTCCTAAAAATATTGTGTGACAAGGGGACCCTCTTTCTGCTTTCTTATTCATTTTAGCTATGGAGGGTTAAGATGCTGGACAAAGCCAAACAAAAAACCGTATTGAGGCTTTTAAGGTGGAAAGCAGTCCAAATTATTCTTATCAGTCTCCACTCGGTATGTGCTGATGATACCCTAATTTTTTGTGTGGCAGAGACACTTCAAGTTCTATAGCTCAATTTAACCCTTATGTTATTTGAAGCTATCTCTTTGACTTCACATCAACATGATGAAGAGCAAGATCTACCCTGTCAACGAAGTACCAAACTTGATTGTCCTGGCAAAAATTCTGGGGTGTGATGTAGGCTCCTTCCTTTCTCTACTTATTTAAGCCTCCTTTGGGTGCAAATTACAAAGCAATTGAGGTGTGGCATGTAGTGGTTGAGAAGCTTGGAAAAAGGCTAGCAAACTGGAATATACAATATCTATCTATGGGCGGAAGGCTAACCTTAATCAGTAATGTATTGGATAGTATACCCACTGATATTATGTCTCTCATCCCAATGCCATATGAGGCGAAGGGCCAACAGGATGGTCTAAGAAGGGTCTTTCTATGGAAAGGAAATAGTGAAGACTGAAGGGCATAAATTCCATCTTGTATAAGGTCATACTCCCAAAGGAGTAGGGAGGCCTGGGTGTCAGACGTTTTAGCAAGGACAACAAAAGTCTACTTTTGAAGTGGTGGAGATATGGCCAAGGAACTACACACTTATGGAAGGAAGTGGTGAATGCAAAATATGGCAAATTGGATAACTGGTGCACCAGAAAGAATGTAACCCCTCATGGTGTTGGCCCTTGGAAGCATCTTAACAATCTTTAGGACGTCTTCTCCAAAGAATTATCCCTTAGGGTTGGAAATGGTTCTAATGTCAAATTCCGGAAAGACAAGTGGGTGATCATCAGCCCCTCAAAGACTCACCACATGAAATTCCTTTTAGCAGCAGAACCAAACTCCTCAACAGCAGATAATAGGGATGGCAACACTTGGGGTATTCACCTCAGAATAAACTTGCAAGATTGGGAGATAGAGGAAGTCACTGATTTGTATAAGTTACTGGCAGATTACTCGATGAATCCTCAATTCCTAAACAACCTAAGATGGGGGGAATACAAGTAAAGGTGTCTTCACAGTGAAAGCAGGCTACAACCACATGGATGCAACTGTAAATGGTGTCATTCCCCTGTTAAATTTTATCAGCTCCCTCTCAGTGGCTTAAGCAGCCTTGAGTTTTTGCTTGTGGTCTTAGTTCCCATTTCATACTTGTCTTTTTGCAGTATTTGGAGTTATTACACCTTACTTTGTAATCATTCATGCATCTCCTTGATGTCTTGTCAACAAAACAACTTACTAAAATAAAATAAAAAATAAAAAAAATCAAATGCAGATAATTGGGAGAAGGAGAAGAGGCCATGTAATTTTATTTGTGGGCTATCTTTATTTTTGCATTTGATATGTATTTAGCTCTTCAAAAGTAAAATTAAAGCTTGAATAATATGCTATCCTGAGGGACCAGAAAGAACAAGTAGATGCTCGGAATCTGTGATCTCTTTTCAATTACGGTCATGGTAAATCTTCCTGTGGCTCTGTAGCTTGAAGTTTTCTTCATCGTTGATAGGCACACATATTGCGAATCTTTTATTTGTTGAGTTTACTTCTGTGAAATACAGCAGAACTACTGTTGTGCTTTCTTTCATTATGATCCTTTTCCCCCCTGAAGTTCTATTATAAACCAGTAACAGTCTGAAAGCTTTATAAGAAAACAATGTTAGTTATTGAAAGAAGTCATGTTATGAAATAATCTTCAAGTGTGATTCTAACTTTCAATGCGGCTTCTTAAAATATGTGCAGAGAACTTGGAAGCGTTATAATGTTAAAAAACGTATCGCCTTGGAGCTTCAGCAGCAGTGGGAATCATTGATAAATAGTCATCTTGCTCCTCTAATGAAATCGTCTATCTCCAGCCAAGTTCTGAGGCCTTTTCTTTTCTTTACTACATTCATGTTGGCGCGATATCCAAGAATTCAACCCAGAGAAAAAAATTGCATCAGGAGTTGCTTTGGAGTTATCCTGGAGAGCATAAACTCAACCAGTACGCTATTCTTAGATTTTTCAAGCCTTTTAAGTTTCTATGCAAATTTTATAGTCATGATTGTCGTACTATAACAATTGTGTTTTGCAAGTTTTTGCAAAAAAAGTATACCATGTCTCGACATCTCCAAGTGTAATAGAAAAAAAGAAGAAGAAAGAATAATCATCTTCTTCTAGAAGCATCAAATAATAAGAACCTTATCAAGACAAAAAAGACTACATCTGATTACTTCTTAGGATGTTGAGCACCTCTTTATGGATTATGGTTCCTCAGGATTCTAAATAGTGTGGCATACACACTCTCAGCAATTAGATGGCAGCTTATGGGATAGTGATAGTTTACCTTTTACTCAAATATTATAAAAAGTTGAAAGAGAACAATTCTTTTCCCTAATTTGGAACCATAAGCACAAATATCAGCTATAATCATTCTTTAAAAAATAATTCCTGACATTTATCTTTTGCTATTTGTCAGCTAGTTGATTATGTTACCGCATACATTGACTTTCTCTGTCTCCTCCTTTCTTTTTTAGATCCCAATGAAAACTTTTGCTCAATGGCTACTGGAACCGTGGAGGAGAGAAAAGTTTGGAATTATCAAGCAAAGAAGTTGATCACCATATGCTTGTTTATTTTAACAGAATATGATAATTCTTATCACAAGAATAATGATGTTTTAGTTGCATCATTAGCAATGCGTTTGGCAGTAATTCTGACTGATGTGAAAGGTTGGAAGTGCATCAGTGATACCAATATACAGGGTGCCATAATGGCAACTAGGGATTTAATTCAGTTCATGGGCAGTACTAGAAGTGGACTATATAATTCTGTGCGGAGGTACATTTGTAAACTTGAAGCTCCTAGTTCCTTTCAGGCAACTTTATCTTCTCAGACCGATGAACAGTTATTGATAACTGCAAGTGCAATTACTTTAGCACTGCGGCCATTTCATGTTGCGAACTTAGTTGCAGATGATAAAACTGTCTTACTAGAAGTGCAGAGTGCTGCTGAGCAATACTGTATTTATCTACTTACAATACCTTCGTTTGTTCAACGGTTACCAGTGGTGTTGATTCCACCTTTGAAACACAAGTCTGTTTTAACACCTTGCTTGAGGATCCTATTGGTAAGTTTGGCATTAAAAGGGAATAATCTACTGTTTTGCTGTTGCAACAAATTATGAGTGTATTTGCCTCTGTAATTACATAATTTTTAAGGCAGTATGCGTCTTTGGAACGATATTACTATCAGGTGTTGCTAGAAAAACCTACTGGATAACCACAAGAATAATTCTATTAGATCCACTTCATTCTAAACATATGTGAGTGCTTTTCTCCTGAACAAGCTATACTAAGGGTGAAGTTTAATTTGTCTTTCTTTGGCGTTAGAATTTTTTTCCGAATCTAACTAATAATATTATTTTTGAATTATGGGATAGTACTTGGCTCCATTTGCAACTTACACCCCTAAACTGTGAGGTGTTTATATTAGTCCCTTGAACTTTCCTTTTTTTTTGGTTCTTTTTTGTCTATAGCCACCCTGGAACAGGATCTAGTAGGAAGTGATACCACTCTAACCATATGGATTTTTCTAAACAGATAGCATCTTTTAAAAATGAACTGTTTCTTTTTAAACTTGCAGCATTTTGTTGATAAGTAGTTTGTTCAACTCTAGCAGTTTTTGGAATCCCTATTTGTTCCTATCAGATATATGAAAAGCTTGGATGCTATTCTATTTTATTTAGGTCAGATACAACATACAACATTCTAAACAAAAAAGGAAAACCAAATAAATGAGAGAAGTAAACAGGATAAAGCAAGAAAAAAAATACGCAGTTGGAACAATTAGTTGTTGGAAAGCCAATGCAGCTTCTTTGTATTATTTCTTTGCTCTCATGAGCAGCAAGAGTTGAAAACCACTCTATTACACTTGCTAATGCAGAGTGATAATAAATAGGTAAAACGAATGTTTAGTCGTTACTATAAACAGTGCATAGTTTAGGCGTGTAGCTTGCAAATGGAGCCAAATTTAGATAGGTTTTATGTATTATTCCTTGAATTTAAATGGCTCACATTATCAACTTTATGATTTTCTTTGTTGCTTGTGGTGAGTGTTTCATTGGTACTTTCCTTTCACCATATGGTACGAGAATCCTTGATCTATTGACAAAGGTGACCTATGGGTGCATGCGACTGAAGCTAGATATGGAATGAACTGACAATGGTTCAACAAAGCAGTCATAGCTTCCTATAGAGTAGCAAAATTGAAGTAAATAAGAAAAAGTGTGGTTAGGAATTCGAAGAGATGGTGAGAAGCGAGATTATATGCCCGAAGAACAAGGCTATGGTAGGACGGATGACGGATGGCTTGGAAAATGAGAGTCAAATTAGCAAATCTGTACGATCTCTTCTGTGAAAAAGATTGTAATATTGCAGAGGATTTAAAAAGTAACTGGAATTGATATTTTAGAAGAAAAAATGTTGAAGATGAAAAAAGTGGATACCATAAGCTTTCTGCTCGTCAAATTAGAGGGAGCAGTGCCAGGGGATCATTATCCTGACTCCTTCAATGGTTTATCAAGAATGATGAGTGTTTTTCAGTAAATTCATGCTCTGAATAGCTGCTAGAGAAAGATTATGGAGCTATCTCAGAGTCACACTTAACACATAATAGCCTACTAAAAAAGAGGTTTAACCATGCGGTAGGTATCCCTCCTCAGTAGGTTATCACGTGCTGAGCATGCTTCATGCAGTGGTATTTACCCAATGAGGGATTCCACTTTTGCGGCCGATGTTGCTGCTGCAAAATTCGGAATTTGTAAAGACATACTCCAAACGATATATTTATATGACATACATGGTGCATGTTTATGAGCTTATTTTGGGGGCTTATAGGCAAAGTTTGACAATCTATAAGCTGCAGTAACCACTGACAGAGTCAAAGGATTAGTAATAGCCAAATCAATACTCCCTCCGTCCCATTTTATGTGGCACCATTTGACTTGGCATGATATTTTTATAAAAAAAGGAAGACTTTTGAAAAATGTGGTCTAAAATCATTCTTTGATATTTGTGTGGTTGTAAATCATTTCATTAAGGGTAAAAAGGTAATTTCAAAGTCAAATTCTTTTTAATTATAGTCAGATGCATTCTTTTTGGGACGGCCTAAAAAAAAAGGGTGCCACATAAAATAGGACAGAGGGAGTATATGGTTTGGACACTTTGGATGGAAAGGAACAGTAGATGTTTTGATAAAGCTTATCTCACATTTTGTTCTGCTTAGATGCTTTCACATCATGTTTTTTGTGGTGTAATAGTAATGTTGTAAATGATTTTGATATTGTACTGAAATTTATAGGCCCCTTATATCTTTTTGTTTCTTTGTTCTTAAAAAAGTTATAGACCTTGCATACTTAAAGGAGTGAATCGCAAATGATTTTTCACATTGTTAGTAATTCTTGACGTTGTAGTTTATTAAAAAAATATTATCTTATATATATATATATATAAGAAAATCTGGGTATTTTGACTGTAAATTCCTTTAAATTGCTGAGGCAGCCGACATTAACATTTACGAATTTCATTTTGGTGATCATCTCTATATCAACTAATATTTGGTGATCATCTGTATATCAACAATTAGTTTGTGCAAATTACTATTTGATACCCTTCCATAGTTGAATTAGCATCAATATTTTGCAATATTCTAATGCAATTATGGATATGAAAATATGAAGGGACTGATGAAACTGTGACAGGTGATGGCAGATGTCAAAGGAGCAAATTCTAAAGGATATGTCAGATATGGATCAGATGCCAAGTTCTTCTCACAACAGGGTGATGCCACCAGTTGGTTGGGCTCTTGGAAATATTATATACCTTGCTACAAGCAGTGAAAGCAATATCTTAGATTCTGGAAAATTAGTGTCTAGTTTAGACCGTCAATCCTATGTCCGTGTAGTGATTGCGCTGGCAGAGAAGTTATTTGTTCAGATTGAAAAGGCTGGATGGCTGAGAAATGAGAACCAACAAGTCCAAGGTGGCAGAAATTCTGTTGAAGCCGAGACAACTTTTGGATCCTTGAAGATGTCGTATATCGACCTTTTTAAGCCTGTTTGCATGCAGAGGCATCTGATAGAACTTCTAGTGTTGGAGAAAGATGGTCTCAATCGGATAGCTGAGAGCCTACCATCATGCAGAGCAGAGTCTGCTGGGAGCTGTGAATTGCTTGATGTTGCGTACTACTATTCATGGATGCTCAGAATATTCTCTATTTTGAATCCGGTGCTAGGGGCAATGCCAGTTCTTAACATGCTATCTTTTACTCCTGGGTTTATCTCTAACCTGTGGGGAACCCTCGAAGAATCACTTTTTCCAGGAAAGAATCTTGTTGATAAGGGCAATTATTCGGATGAAAGTACAATTTCTGAAAACAAGATTCTTGAACTTTCTGAGAGAAAGCAAAAACATACCTCTAAAGATATAGGGAGCAAATGGGCTAGCGTATTTCAAAAGATAACTGGG
>JBDJHY010000116.1:2840697-2851167 GCA_039654485.1 Withania somnifera | reverse complement strand
TCACATGTTGATGTTTTCCCTGAAACCTTTGATTTTGAGTCTTTTATTGATATATTTGAAAATGTAATGCATGCAGTCTCTCTGTGTTTTTCAGTTTCTTCGTTCATACTCAAGTATAATATATTTGTCAGAAATCTAGATTTACAGATTGTTTCTTAAAATCTGAATTGTATTATGTCATATTTCTAGATCCACTATGTTGCTAAATGGAGGAACATCACATTCATGACAAGTAGACAAGGAATGGGAGTTGGTGGTGGAACAGTAAGACTCGTCTGCTTTATTTTTTCTAGTCTGTATGGAGAATTTGTTTGGCAAATATGAGGTATAAATTTCAAGTGTGGAAACCTGCTACATGTAGAACAATGAATAATATTGCATGACTAGTCAAGGTGAACCTTGGAATACTACTAATTAGTACATTAGAACTCAAGCACCTCCATTTGAAATGTTTTGTATAAAACTTCCTTAGGGATAATTGTTTTATGACATTCCCGTTAGCTTAATTGGTATAGATTCATGTCATTGCCCTAGTTCTGGAAAATGCCTTTATTTTCTAATCCTTGATTTGGAAACTTTGTCAATTCTCATAATCCGGTTCTATATGATACTACCCCAGGAGGAACCATTTCATAGAAAACTACAAATTTCTGATTACATTAGGTAAATCAAGGGCAAAAAGTACATTGGCTTTTCATAATGCAAAATTTGAAAGTGATACTGGGAACATCCTTTTCCTAAAAGGAATTAAGAGTTATAGAAGCTTTTCCTACTTTCTTCAATTTTATTTATTTACTTTGCCTGCTTTGATTTAAGATAGCATTATTTCAGATTACTTGGTTTTGTCAACATTAAGGCTTGTGTACTTGGTCTGAGCGGAATGCAGATCAAGGGGAATTAATTTGCTTTTGTGACTTACTTTTTTTGTTTTTGAGATACCATCATGTTTCCTATCCAATATTCTTTACGTCATGTAGCCATATGGATTTGATGTGGGCCAATCTGAGAGGGGAACAGTCCTTAAAGGATTGGATCTTGGTGTTCAAGGGATGCGAGTAGGAGGGCAGGTGATACAACTTGCTTAATTATACTTTCATCACATTCAGAATATTTCTTTTTTGGACTGCATAGCCTTCTAATGAAGTTCCTGCAGAGAGGAATATCCTAATTTTTTTTATTTTTTTTTGTATACATTTTATCTTTCTAATTTGAAGAATCTACATGATGCTTCGTTCGGAATTGCCTTCGTGCTCTAATTGTGTGAACAATGAACCATATTCAATTGCTCAAGTTTTCTAAGCTTTTCAGTTTTGCTCCCTGAAAATGAAGTAGAAGAAAAAATTCGAAATAAAAATCCTACACTTACTGTTGAAGTCCGTTTCCTTTTGATGAATCACAAAATGTTGAAGTTATATGAGATTAGCTTCTCCCTGTTTTATAAATTTCTAATGTAATAAAATCCATTCTTAATAGGTTCTACAATTATACTTCCTCGCTGTGTTCTAAGGACTGGCTTTGGATGGGTTGTTAGCACGTGGACATGGGACGCAAACATTGTAATATTTTCAATTCTAGTATTTTCTAAAAAACAAAACAAACTAAAGTTCAATGATATATGGAAGTGCGAAAATTATGCAAAGATGCATTGGCATTTGTATAATATTCAAAAACAGTAAATATACTAGGTAAATCATCCAAGTGCTTCCAGAATAGATAGATTTTGCGCGAGTTCTTATAATCTTAATAGAGACTTGTATATCAGTATCAGAACAAATGTGAGATTTAGAAGCTCCAGTTTTAGAGAAATATTTATTACTGTATTGAAATGAAATGTGCACAAATAGAGAAAATATGGATATAGAGGAGTCATATAGCTGGCCCTTACTAGTTTGGAATTGAGGCGTAAAGATTCGAGGTATAATTTTAAATTAATGAAATCATCGCACGCTTGATTCATAATGCACAAATAATAACTAAGTATATGTAGGTTTAATATCGGAATGTTTTAAGGTTTTAGTTTTTTCCTGAGCTTAGAATGCTGGACCACAACTACTTGGTCATAACTCAGTGTATCATGCCTTTGTGACCATGAATTAACATAGTTGCATTCAATAATGATGGATTAGTTACTTCACATGGAAGCGAGAAACATTTGAAATGAAAATATTCTGTTTTTGCAGCGCCTGCTCATAGTTCCTCCAGAACTAGCTTATGGGAAAAAAGGCGTGCAGGAAATTCCTCCAAATGCGACAATTGAGGTATCATTTCATTGCATTCATGTGTTCAGACAGAAATTCCAAGAAAGACTACTCTTTTTATTAATAGCTTTTGAATACCATCATAGCCTCTTGTAGAAATGCATGGTAAGGCTGCGTACAATGAACCCTTGTGGTTTGGCCCTTCCCCTGACGGCCTGACCCCACGCATAGCAGGAGTTTGGGTACACCAGACTGCCCTTTTCTTATAGTCCATTTAACCTATAAGTTGGTCCTGGAAAAACTTATCAGAATCATCAAATACGTGGCTAGCAGAAAACCTTTCTAATGGGACTCCTCACCATGAACCAGAGGTTTGTGCTGATAGAAAACTCTTGTTGGCATCTAACAGATGCAGAACATTCTTATCAACAGAAAAGTGTATTATGCATGTATGGAATTTTATCTTTCTTGGAAAAAGTATGTGGGTGTGTGGTACAGAATGTGGTAACAAATCATAGGAGTGATTGTAGAATATTATGTTGAGTTAGTCTAGATATCATAGCTTTACATGGTATTAGAGGCAGGCTCATCCCCGATTGTGCTCTCGGTCCACGCTCCAGTTGAGAATGGGCGTGAAGGGGGTAGGGGTGGGGGTGAGTGGGCAGTGTTCTGCTTATATGGACTTGGATAATCCTCCCCTCATGAGATAGCTTTGGGGTTGAATTAGGTCCAGATGTCATATCTTCATATTGTGCAAAATACATCAGCCTCATAAAAGTGTGAACCTTCGAAAACAAAGATAGGATAATCTTTAAAATATTCTTTGTTAAGTGGTATCATGTTACCTTTGTTCTTTGTGAAAATGAACATTTCAGAAGAAATGTCATATGAAAATGATATTTAAAATATTCTTTGTTATGTGGTCACTTGTTTGCTTTGAAGAAATGTTGTGCGAAAATTCTTCAAGTTCTTTTCCAAACTGAATATTTTTCTTCAGATTTACGTGATGTACTTGTGTGCTTCAGAATTTGAAATATAATAAGTGCACGCTTTAGTTGAGTATGAATTAATCATTATTTTGTCCAGGCAAAGGTAAACAAATATTTTCGTTGAGACGGACTAATAACATAATGTCATCATGGAGAGAGTAGTTCATTTGTACTTTCTATATTCTGATTTAAAGCTCTATGTTTCAGTGATTGTGATGCAGGTTCAGAGATCCATTTTCATGATTTAATAACATAAGCATGCCTTATATTGTTTCAATCTGTTTACTTTGTAAGAAGTTCCACTGGAAAAGTAGGACATCATACTCCAAGGGTAGTCCATTTAATACAAACATCGTGTTACTAGAACTGGCCACGAATTATTCTGGCTAGGTATCCACAAATGCTTGGGACCACATAGGTGAAAACAAAAAAATAAAGTGTTAAAGTGCACTGTTGGTGAGAACATATGCACAATCTGGACAATGTCAGGACGCGTTTGTTTCCAGTTTTTCAACTGGAATCAGAATGCTCCTTATACAATAATTTTCGACTTCTCCCACTAAATGATCGATTTCTGGATGCTTTTCATTTTTTCTTGAAACTGAGAAATCTTTGACGGCTAGTGGTGCATGGTTTAGGATAATGGGCCTGCCCCTCTATCCTTCTTCATTTAAATGTAAGGCTTTTGTTTGCGGCAGAATTCAAATCCATGACATGCGCATGGACTAAACCTTTTAGAGAAATGAAAAACATAACATCCTTCTTTCGACAAAGAAAGAATGTTACACTTTCCCACACAGAGTTTCCCGTTTGTGATAATGTGTGTCATCTTGTTTTTATCGTATGGCTAAAAAGTAGTGATATTTGCAGTAGCCTGATAAAATTAGCAACTTTGCGGTTTGAATGAAAAACTCAAGCTGAGAACAAATGTAGAGAAAACTTCCATTTAACTTTGTGTCAAGACTGTAATGTCATATATACCATCCACAATATCATTGCACCAAAAGCATTCACTTCTGAAGCATGTTTTTTTGGAACTATAAGTCCATATTAGTGCCTCCTATACACTACTATAAGCATAGATCAAGCAACAATGATTTGCACAATCTTCATTAATAATGTGTCGATATTTCCATCCGTCAGCTTCATCTGTGTGCCAATGCTTAAAAGAAGTTGGGCCAAGTTCAATATTGATATCCAATAGCTATCTATGTGCACCCAAGGGTGTGGCCTAGTGGTCAATGAAGTGGGTTAAAGAACCTTGAGGCCTAAGGTCTTAGGTTCAAATCCTAGCGGAGGCAAAAAACAGTAGGTGTTCTTCCCATTTGTTCTATCCTTGGTGGACAGAGTTACCTGGTACCTGTTGCTGGTGGGAGGTGGCAAGTATCCCGTGGATTTAGTCGAGGTACGTGAAAACTGGCCCGGACACCATAGTCATAAAGAAAAATAGCTATCTATCTACGTAAGTTCATCATAAAGAAGGGAGGAGAGGAAGTTCAGGATTATCAGAAGAACTGAACTAGCTTAGACTTACTATAGGGGTGATTTTCTGAACGGATTAAGTTCCTTGGTTCTCCCACTCTGCCTGGCATATTTCCTTTTAACTTCATCGGTCTGAAAAATCTTCTGCAAAGAACTGCCTTCATGGTGTGCACTACAATAGCATCAACTGACACTGTAGGACCTCCACCTCGATAGCACCAACACCTAGTCGATAAGTAGGCATTTGTTGCAGTAGAAATGGGATGTTCACTGTATACTTGAGGACTTACAGTATAGCTTTAGGGGAACCAATGCACATCTCTCAGCGAAAACAAAAATCTAGAACATGTCATAAGAGCTACATCTTGGAAACCATATCCAAGTAGTAGATATTAAGTGGCTTCTCTCACAAGTCAAACATTATTTCCTAACATCTATAGGATCAGTTTCCTGCCCCAGTTCCGCACAGGCTAGCCCAAGCACTACCTCAACCCAAAAGAAAGAAAAGATCTGTTTTCTGCCATGCATTTTTGCATGTTTTATCTCTCATAACTTACTTCTTCTCGAAATGGACTGTATTATCTCTTAACATTAGGTCATTTGATCTTTATTACTTCTCTCACCTACTGATTTTCTTATCTACAGATGGATATTGAACTGCTGTCTATTAAACAAAGCCCTTTCGGGTGAGCAGTCAGCTTTTAGAACATTAAAAAAATTAATGGACTTATTTCTTTGATTGAACTTCATTACTTAGCGTCATTGTTCTCAGCATCTAATGTATTTACTGTACATTTTTGTTTTTCTTCGGTGCAGAACTCCTGTAAAAATTGTTGAAGGATAACCACAGTGTTCACCTACTTCATGTTATACTGATTTATCACCTGGAAAAGCACTCAACATATTGTATGAATTTTGAGAATACTAAGAGATCTGCTTCTGATTTGGTATTTTACCAGGAAAATGTCTCTAAATATGTTAATATTGTATAGTTCAATTGATTTTCATGTTATGAGATTCAAATTGCTTTGAGCATATAAAAGTGTTGTAAGGACTTGTTCGAGAATAACCCCAAATAAATGCCAGTGACAAGATTCTGGTATAAATAATTGAATCAACCAGGAATGAACCAACTAGTTCCCAGAGATTCAAATAGTTGTAAGACTTAGTTTAGGACAAATTCATCTCTGCAGGAGTCATTTAGGTGTCAAATTTCACCGTCTTGGACAAAATCTTAGCTTCTCGATGTCTAGATTATGGCATTTATAGTGTCTAACAAGATGGCTGATACCTCTCATTATGGCTTGCGGTTTTCTCTTTTTATAGACTTTAGCTACTGAAGTTTATATTGGAGCACTCGCTCACTTACTTCTCGCAGCCTGCATTAGTGTACAATGATGAAGTAGTAGTGGACCGCTGCACATGTGTATTTGTTGACAACTCGCAAATTATTTATGTAGAACTGAAACCATCCTTAGAATTCATTTCTGTCATTATCCTTCTTTAGGAAAGTTCTTTCTTTAAAAAGCAAAGAATAGAAACCTTTTTCGTGGCTAGTGGTTATTGAATTGCCAGGTATGATAAAAATATTCTGCTGTTTGTCACATTCAGATAAGAATCCCTTTGCCCAATGATTACCAAATCTTTTTGCTTAACTAGATTCTTTTGAATACCTTTTTCCATTTTTCATTTACTCACTTTATTCTCTTTGAAGGGAGTCTTGGCATAACGGGTGAAAGTTGTTGTCACGTGACTAGGAGATCGGGGGTTCAAGCTGTGGAAACAGCCTCTTGCAAAAATGCAGGGTAAGGCTGCATACAGTGGAACCTTGTGGTCCCACCCTTTCTTGGACCCCGTGCATAGCGGGTGCTTAGTGCACTGGGCTGCTCTTTCATGTTATTCTCTTTCCTTTCCCTATATTTACCCACGTTTGAAATCCTTTCTACCATAATATTTTCAATTTCTCTTTGCTCTCACAAAATGACCATGACTATACTTTTCACGAGGAAAACTAACCTGTATGTCTTACTGTTGCTCCACTTATTTTGTTACTCTTATTCCCAAAAGAAATGTCCAAACTGTGGTTCTCTAGAAGTTCCATATCCCTTAAGCACAAATCCTGATTGTGGAAACCGTGACTATTCTATCCGTTGTGATCCTCACTCTCAGAAACTCTATCTTGATACCCTTAAAGGAAGCTCTTATGCCATCCTCAGAATTATGGCTTCGTTCCAGCGTATGGTGGTGCAACCATCACCTTGGCTGCCCGATAGCTGTGTTACTCAAGACATGCCGGTGAGCGAAGGACTGTGGTTGAACCAGTCTCTTCCGTTTAACGTTACTTCTTCTAACACTATCTTCTTTTTTAATTGTTCTCCTCGGCTTCTAGTGTCTCCTTTAAATTGCACTCGTTCTAGCTTGTGCCACAAATATCTGCACAGCTCTGGACATGTAGATGCTAAAAGGGAACTTCAATGTGCAAGTGGTGTTGATCCATGTTGCACATTTATAGCTGGTGGTATGCCCTCAGCATACAAGATACGTCTGCATACCTCAGGCTGCCAAGCATTTAGAAGCATTCTGCACTTGGATGATAAGAAGCCGGCTAATGAATGGGAGGAGGGATTGGAAATTCAATGGTCTCTGCCACCCGAGCCACACTGCAAATCACAATCTGATTGCTCTGGAGCTTCTACATGTTCACGTTCCGGTAAAACTGGTGTCTTTCGCTGCTTGTGCAATCATGACTATTATTGGAACCAAAGCTTAGGAAGTTGCATGAAGAAGAAACGCTCTAGTTTTGTACTAAAGATAACTATTGGGGTCGCCTTGTTTTTGGCTTTTGCTGTTGTGGTGATTGCAGTAACTTTGAAAAAATCAGGAAGATTCTCAGCAAGGGCCAGGCTTGCCAAGGCAAGAGAAGACATTTTAAAATCAAACAACGGTGGAAAACCGGCCAGGATGTTTGGCATTAAGGAGATAAAGAAAGCAACAAATGGATTCTCGAAAGACAGAATCTTGGGCCGTGGTGGTTTCGGAGAAGTTTTCAAGGGAGAGCTTCACGATGGAACGATTGTAGCAGTAAAGTTGGCCAAAGTGGGAAATATCAAGAGCACTCAACAAGTACTCAATGAAGTTGGGATACTTTCTCAAGTCAATCACAGGAACCTGGTCAAGCTTTTAGGGTGCTGTGTAGAAGCTGAACAGCCTTTGATGATTTATGAGTACATTTCCAATGGAACCCTCCACGACCATCTACACGGTAAGTACTTCACCTTTCTTGATTGGAAAACAAGGTTGAAAATTGCTTCACAAACTGCAGAAGCATTGGCTTACCTTCACTCAGCCGCTTACCCTCCCATCTACCACAGAGATGTCAAATCTACAAACATACTCCTGGATAACGAATTCAATGCCAAAGTTTCCGACTTTGGGCTATCAAGATTGGCTTGTCCAGGGTTGAGTCATGTGTCCACTTGTGCTCAGGGTACGTTAGGGTACTTGGACCCTGAATATTTCCGCAACTACCAGCTAACTGATAAAAGTGATGTTTACAGCTTCGGGGTTGTGTTACTAGAACTTCTTACTTCTCAGAAGGCAGTTGACTTCTTGCGAGAAGAAAATAGTGTCAACTTGGTTGTCCATGTCATTCAGCATGAAAACCATGGTTCAGTTATGGAAGTAGTGGACAGGCGCTTGCTTGGTGAGGAGCCTTTGACTAATGTAACGACTGGTATGAACTCGTTCTTGACTCTTGCACTTGCCTGTTTAAGAGAAACGAAAGCAGAAAGACCCTGCATGAAAGCTGTTGTCCAGCAACTTCACTGCATAAGTGAAATAGTTGATCAAGAAGAGCCTTTTAATTGAAATTAGTTCTGGTAGGATGTGAATTAAAAGTATCAATACCCCTAGAAAAAAAGTGTCACTGGTCTTCATCTTTGCATATTCATATTAGTGTAAAGATGAATTTGTAAAAGGCATAATCTTGTAATTGTACTGAAAATTATGCCTTAAAAGACAATGTTGTTTCACTACACAAGAAAAAGTTGAGACGATAAGCAGGTTTGGGATCAGATGCTTGTTTTCATTACATTGGAAAAGTTGAGAAAGGAAGCCTTAGTATAACCAGTAAAGTTTTGCATTTTATCAGGAGGTCACAAGTTCGAGGTGTGGAAACAATCTCTGGCAAATATATAGGATAAGATTGCATACAATAAACCCTTGTGGTCCGGTCCTTCTCTAGACCCTCGCATAGTGGGCGCTGAAGTATACTAGACTGCCTTTTTTCCCACTTGGTGTCTGGTCCCCATTGGAGTCCTGACTTTCCTGTATTGGCACCGCGTAAGGACCATTAAAGGGGGAATGCACTCCCAACAATAGTATTTTTTTTTCATTTTCACGGCTCGAAATTGAGATCCCTCGTAAACGGTGAAGGTATCTTATCCATCCCGCCACAACCCTCAATGGTGGATCAGATGTCTTTACTTTGTCCCGAAAACCAAGAATGACAAAGAAGTTATGGATTTCAATTATGTGGTAGTTGATGAATTTTGATTGAATTTAGTATATTTGGTCCATGTTCCAACTTTTTAAAAATATTATCACATTCGTATCAAATACGCAGAAACTTGATTTTGTCTCACCGGCCAAAAACATGATATTTTTTTCAACCGTGGATAAAACCGAGACTTGGATGGAGGATCTCTATTTATTCGGATACCATGTTAAAAGAAATGAATCTCGAAACTAACTCAACCCGAACTTGCTCACAATTCATCTGATGTGCTACTGTGAGGAGTGAGGACCACATGTCCACAAATTGCAATACTTGTCAAAGTGTAATGGTAGAAAATCTGTGCATCCAATTGCAGTTTGACAAGTAGCCAACATTTTTTTTTTTTGATTTTCCATCGGAATATGTTTTTTATTAAAGGACTCATTTCTAGAGTTAACGCTTTCAACATGATTTTTTCAATCATTAAGGCTCAAACCCGAGACTTCTGACTTGAAATATTATCAAAAATACAATCTACACCTTATATTGTCCTGTTGCCACATTGAATTTATTGGATCATCAAGAGTATTTTAACTTTGATTTGCTTTATTCTAAGAACAATTTGTATTTTTGACCACCAAAGTAATTGCAAATACATTTTTTTTAGGAAAACTACATCGATTAGCAAATATACGCACATAATTACCCTATTTAACTTAAGTTTAAGTTAATTATAATGCATAACCTATTTTTACTAGACAACACTCCCTCTCTTGCCACTCTCCTCATCTCTTCTAATCTCGTTCGCGTATTCGCTTTATTTGTATCAACTGTATTCGATTTTTATATGTTTGTATTTTTGTATTTTTTTTGAATCTATATTTACACAGTTTTATATTATATATAATTTTAGTAGTATTTATATATTGTATTTTGTATATAATGAAATTATGTGTCAAAGTTCTTGTATTTTATATTTGATAATACAAATACAATTTATCCATATGAATACAATTGACTACGGTTTGCTATTAACAATAATTTTGAAACTTGGTGCTGCGAATGATAATTTTAGCCAAACTTTTAGTTATTTCTGTAAGTTGCCCTCTTTTATCTTCTATTATTTATTAAAAAAATTATCCATTCACAAAATCAAGCGACTAGCGACCAAAATTGTAATTCAGGTGGTATAATCTTTTTACCCTTAATAAAAAGTCTAAAATTCCTACCTTCCAAATGAAAATGATTTTTGATATGGAGTTTCCAACCCCAACGCCACTCCTCACCCTCCCCCCCCCGCCTAATG
>JBDJHY010000116.1:2816811-2831862 GCA_039654485.1 Withania somnifera | reverse complement strand
ATCTACGATTGTGAACTAAAACTTTAACTTATAAGAACCGACGATTTAATCTTCTGTGTATAAGCTTAAACTCTATATACTAAATCATCTACTATATAAGTTGAGGACACATATATGACAAAATGATCTATGTAATGTAACATTTTATTGATATGAATAAATAAACATACAATCGTTCAATAAATAATACTATATCACAACCGCATGAACTGAAATTAATGAAGGAATTTAAGCGAGTATCGAGCCTGGATAAAAGAAGAAGAAGAAGAAGAAGAAATCAAAGGATCAAAATGAAAACAGACAAATGGAGACATTCTAATAACTTAGCGTGACATGAATTCAAACCAACAAAAACATCTATGCGAGCACCAAACCTGAGGTTAATGGAGAAATTTATACTAATATCGGACTTCGAATGAGGACTTTATTTCAGAATGAAATATTAATTAATTATGAAAATGCCATGTCAGACACACCTATCAGAACCAGAACAGACCAATTATCGGATCCACCTATTGTCACCGGCGTAATCATAAAAAAGATCATTAAAAAAATGTCTCCCCCCTTCCCCTTTTTGCCCTAAAAAAATACGAATAAAGGGACTAAATGAATATTTTTCTAAATCAAGTAGATCTTATTGCCCCATTCTTAAACTTACAGGAGTCCAAGTGTAGTTTCCAAACTCTATTTTAAATCAAATATATATGCCCTTTTTTTAGCATCTAAATTTGGCGGCTAAAATTTTAAAATCTTGAATAAACTCCCGCCAAGAATCACTCTTGAAATCAAATTTTGTCAAATCAGAAAACCATACAAAAAATTAGACTTCAATCCGTGCAAACTCAAAAGAGAAAAAAAAAAAGATGCGTAATTACGATTTATTATTTGAGCAATTTCTTGATTTATGCTTCAGTGAACTTCAGGTAAATTTGCTCTTTTTTTGGGTCTATACTGATCCATTCACAATTGCATAAGAGCATTTTGCTCTTATTTAATTGAAGATCCAATATTTTTTTTCTTTTACATATATAATGGTAGCAGTAGTTTTCGTTTTTATGTTAAAGCTCAAGATTTTCTTTTTGAAAATTGTCTGGTTGGGTTAAGTTGAATATGAAACACCCAAAAAGTTTTCAAAGGATTTCGAGAAACTCCAGATCCCCAAAATTTGAAATTTCAACTTATTCTTAGTAATGTTTCTGGTAATTACTCACTGAGTTGAAAAAGATCCTTTTTTGTTCGAGTCGGTGTGGATTGTTAATTTGACTTGGTGTGCAAAATGGGCAGACCCAACTGAGCTCTTAAATACATCAAATTTGCAAGTTTAAAAGTTTGCTAGCAGAGTGACTTGTTGCTGGTGGGAGCTCGATAGATTACCTTGTACCTGTCGGACACCACGATCAAAAAAAAAAATTGATAGTAGCGTGATGTCACACTTGAACAAAGGCATGTTTCAATAGCATACTTCAACTCCTAATAAAGTATTTCAATTAGACATTTTTATTCAAATTTTAAAAAAGTTTGCGCGTGAGATCTTTTTTTTCTTCCTTGGTTGGTAAAGTTTCATTACCTTCATTGTTTTAAATTCGGATTTAGTGTACAATTTGATGCAATTGAGTTTTTGATTATTTATATAAGCAAATTCAATATTTTTATTTTTCGTTTTTTTGTCCTTCTCCCTTCCAAAACACTTCTCTCACCAGAGAGACCCCGGTTAATTGTTTATGCCTTTGCTTTTGAGCTATAATGACATATCTTTTCTTTCTTTTCCTCTGTAACAAAAAGTCCACGAATAGCCAACACAAGCTCACATATTATTAGAGTAACTTGTACTCACTCTGTCTGAACTTAACTGTCTTACCTTTTCGTTTGGTCTGTCCCAACAAGAGTGTCTTTTTCTATATTTAGTAAGTTTTCAATTCCAACATTCTACATGGCAAGTTTAAGACCTCAAAATTCAAAAGTCTTCTTTATTTATGAAATTTTGAGTTCAATCAAACTAAGACACTTAAATTGGGACAGAGGGAGTAGTTATTTTTCCCTCTTTTCTCTGAGAAAACACTCTTTTTTTATATTTGTAACTCAGATAATTTTCTGTCACTAGGTCAGAATGTTCATTTGAGAAAAACCACTGATTTCTTAACTCTTTAGAGAAATTATTTCACATTAGTTATGTCAAATATTCAAAGAAGCTGGAGTTCTCTTATTTTGACCTTAGAGAAACTACTCAATAGGAACTGTCGCTAAGCAAATAGGTGTGTAAATACGATTTCATTTTCCAAATTTAGAAAATTTTGGATTTACATGTTTGATGAGTGCTTCAGTGACTGCAGGGATATTTTAATTCATTGGAAGAAATGTAAGGGAAGAGAATTAGTTCAAGAACTTGCAGAGAGTGAAACTGGGCAGCTTGCAGCTTTCAATGTATGCAATTTATTCTATACTGATTCAGCTTACTATAAAATTAACTGTAGGTAGTTTAATCATTTACGTTATTGCCATGTAGGTTGTGAGAATTTTATAGGTGATAGGGTGTTAAGTTGACATTTAATGTTGTCCTCGTGCACCGATTGCTATGAATGCTAATATAAACATTAAAATATCTTGCATTTACAATATATGGGTAACAAGGTAGATGTTTGTCTTTATCATTCATGGTATAATGCCGTACTGGTTTTTTCGTACATCCTAAATGTTGATCCTGTTATGAATAGAATCATACATGTATTTTTTGTTGAAGAGTCACACATTGGATAAGAAAAGGATGGATGGTCTCCTTCTATGGACCTGGGCAATTTTTCCGCATGAACTAACTTTTGGGGTTGATTTACCATTCCCTAACATGGTATTGGAGCAGGACCCAGCCAAATTAATGTTTACCGATGATCGGCCCCGAGATTAAATTGCTCATGCACCAAATGTGTTCCAAAAAAGGGACGGATGATCTCTTTATATAGACTTGGGCAATCCTTTTCTTGACAATTCTACTTCTCTTTAAAAAAATTATTAGAAAATGACTGATCATGAGTGCTGCTTACATGAAGATAAAGTTATTGTTCTGCTGGATCAATTTCTCCGCAGTTAGTTGAGTCTTATATACATTTTGATTCATTACATGTTTTGGTCCGGTCTTGCTTCTTAATTTAGGCTGATATGGTTAGTCATTTAGTTAAGGCTTTTACACTTTAAGAATAGTTTCTTATTTGATGCAAACCTAGTTACGCAAGTACTTAAGAATGAAACACCCATTTCATGCACCTCAATTCCTTGGTGAGGTATATTTAACACTTTTCTTGTGTTTTCCCAAGCTTTCTTTGTTTGTTATTCCTCTCTTTCTTAACCCATATTGATGTATAAATGATAACATGCTATTTGTACGGTAGTCAGGTGAGTTTTTTTAGTTATTGTTATTGTTCCGAATATTTTGCAGAACAAGTATACCTCGTGTATCATCTTACCTGGTATCCTGAAGTCTGTACTATTTTACCTGTTTTCTTGTCCACTTTGCTTCTGATCTAGACCTTGAACATAAATACTTCATCGGTGCTTTGTCATAGACTTTTCTTCTCCATGATACTTGTGTGTCAGCATGCTGAATTTCCCGAATCTTTTGCTTTAATGTAAAGATGGTCTCATTGGAAGTTATGTCTTACTTTAGCACCGCTATTACATTGTTTCAGTTAACTCTCTTTAAGCTCTTATTTTGTCTTTGCATGTGTCCTTCAGGTATTAACTCAACCCTATTTCCCTCCACCAAACCATGTTAGGAATTCAATGGAGTGTTAAGCACCAAAAAATATTCAATTGTACAATACAATGAAGTCCTTGAAAGAGTTCCTTTTTGTAATTTTTATTTCTTTATTCCACACAAAAATGTACAGAGAGCTATTTATAATCTCCCTTATTATCTCAACATATTCAGAAAAAATAAAGAAAAAGTTCTTTGCCATGTTGATGTTTTAAGTCCAAATTATCTAACTAGAACTAAGAAAACCTACTAATTCAGAAAAAGAAAACAAAGGGTTTGTGTAGAAAGAATTAAAAAGCAAATAGTAGAAATAAAGTAGTTTCTCTGTATCCCAGTTAAAATCTGTATTCTTCTTTTATCGATCTGTCCCAAGAAACTAAACCTTTACCTTGAAAATCAAACGAAGGTAGCCTCCTTGGAGAAATTTAAATGACAACCAACCAATCTTGCTGATGGCCAAGCAATGAGAAACATTTGATTAAGATTTTGTATAACCTTCAATGATAGGCAAGGAAGTGTGGCCTTCGAGCAACAGTGAAGTTGTCTCGGTTACCGGTTCGAGCCATGGAATCAGCCACTTGCATCAGGGTGGGCTGCCTGCCCTACATCAAACTCCTTAGGGGTGCAGACTTCCCTGGACCCTGCGTAAACATGGGATGCTTAGTGCACCGGGCTGTCCTTTTTCTTCCATCAATAATAAGCAAGAAGCAATTAAGAATCCAAACTACACATGAAGATCCATTATTGTCTTAGGAAAGGGAATTAGTTCTTGCCAAAAGCAAAGAACATCCTAACGGGAATCTTAAACATGAAAAAGATAAAGCAAAAAAGAGAGGTAGAAGATGAACTCAAGTTGATATAGATCCAGGACACTTTTTTCCCTCCTGCAATACCATGTTCAGCCCTTAAAGGGTCTATTTATTATTTTCATGTAAGAACGCATCCAAGAACCAGTATTTGTCTTATAGCAACTTTGTGCTGTGCTCCTATTTCTCTGATGGCACTATGGTTCAATACCTAAGCACTGAGCTCTCAGAATCTGTCTGTATAGGGGGGTGCTACGTTAGTATTTTCTGAATCTTTCAACTTTGCTGCTTCTGAGCCAATTAAGTATTGAGCATTAGGTGCTTCTCCTCCCAACTTCCAATACAGCAATATCTTACTGAATGAGTGTCCTAATGGAGAACTGTTTGATTTGATGTCTATACACTAGATTCCAAGGTATATAATTTCATCTAACATAACACAGCGTTTCACAACAAAAGTCATTCTAATCTGCAAATATGTCAAAATAACTAAGAGAAAGAAATGAAATGCTTCAACTTGGCAAATCTTAAGCTAAAAATGCTTAATTTTATCTACGTAAAATCTACTTATCATTATAAGATATTTCATGATATTATGCATGTGTATTCTTCCCTCAGTGCCAAAAGGAGTACAACTTTGTTGTCAGACCTTATCCATCTTGTGTTTGACACAGGAAAATGAATGCAACAACTCCTGCTGAAAGTTCAAGTGTAAACCGACCTACTCAAAATGATGCAATTTCAAATAACGAATCACCTGATAACAACGAGCCATTTGAGCCTAATAGAAGTACAAATGCGGAGCTCCCCAAAGATGATAATTACCATGGACTGCTTATCCATCATCAGTCTGTCACTCGCAACAAACGCTGTCTGATGGCTTATGTGTGAGTAACAGTTAGCTTCAGAGTTGTCCTTGAGAAAAGGTCATTTATTCCTTATCTTGTGTTCATCTCTTATGTTCATTTTCGACTTTCCTTCTCGTTCCTCCTTCAGATATAACCGAGCAGAAGGCGTTCGAAGACTAGGATGGACCTTTGAGCATTTCCTCCCAGAAGAAATTGAAGAGAAGCTCAGTATCTCGGAGAAAGGATATTTTAAGAATCATACTGCAACTACCCGATCGTACATATCAGCACTTGATCTCTATTTGTGGGTGGTAAAGTGTTCTTTTCTCATAACTTCTTATTTGTGTCCTGATATATTGCTCAAGATATGGTGAAGAGACTTTTACACACCTAAGAAATACTACTATGCCTGAAATTTGAGAAAGTAGACTCTTGCTTCTGAGTTCTAACCAGGATATGTCTTCTGTACTCTTGAAATTCCTCAAATTGCTGTCTTCTGTACTATTATGCATGTGATTCACTTCTAAATAGTGTCTTGTGCCTTCTTCTTTGGTTATGTTGGTACTTATGTAGTGCCTGTTTCCTTTAGCTCAGTAATCTCTGGTTTTTCTGAAGTGTCTGTAATTCTGAACATTGATATATCTGAAGCTAATGTTATTTCTTGAAGTTCTGTAACATTGAGGGGTCCTGGCCCAGTGGTGCTCTCCAACAAGTATTTTTTTTTAATCTCTGGATGGGATACAAAATAAATGCCACCCTCATAGCATATCCACAGACCCTCCCCACCTTTGCACTCTCATCTGTGTTGTGCCATCGATGCAAGTAAGGAAGCTCAAATTGGAGTGTGTATGGTGATCTGTTAGGAGAGTGGCAATCTTTCTTTTGCTGTTTCTTTTGTGAGTAGGAAGTACCAAATTCCCTCATTCCGTTTGCATAAGACTATAAGCTTTGAAAATTATATCAATAATTGGACTAGAACTATCTCTGAAATGATTATCGGAAAGGAAATAGTGGCTTATGCTCTTGTTTCTTTTTGCTTGCCATAATTGTTAACTCTACCAAAAGAACAAAAACAATACACACAAAAAAACATCTGCAGTGGGTTTATTACCAAAACTCCGACATGCAGTGAGCTTTATTGAATTGAGTTTGATCTAAAAGGTTCAAGCAAGAAAGGTGGATCATTCCTAACACACCGGTAGACTTTAACCTTGTTCATACAAGACCTGATCAATTTAGACTTTGCTTTGAAGTGTTGGGCTGTCACTCGACTTCTCATGGCTCTAGAGTTCTAATTTAGGTGTTGATAAACTGATAAATAGTGGAGGAGCCGTCATCATAGGATCAAGTATCTTTCTCAAATATATCTGATAAAACCAAGATGAATGGAATACGCCTACAACACAGAAATGAGAACCTCAAACATATTGTGAAACCCATCTAAGTTTTGTGATTAAAGTCAGATCTTGTTAACATTGAAGACTGAGTAGTCTTAAGCAGAGTATCCCTGGTCCTGGAGGATTATAAAGCACTATCCTTATCTCCAATGATCTTGTTTCTATCATGTCGTGTAAGATTGAATGCCTAGAGAAGTAACAGCCACAAAATCATGATACACGTAGCCACCATATACTAACATTTGCTAGCTCTATTTCCTACTGAAGACAAAGTTATTGCATAAAGTTGCTAGTTTGACTGCAACTTCAGCTGACAGAATCTTGAACGGAAACTTCAGTGTTGGAGAGCTTGAGCGCCTCAACTGCTTTTTGAACCATAGCTGCCAGAGATTCTGGTGACTTAAACAATGATAAAAGCTCTGAGTTGTCCGTTTCCAAGAGCATTCCCGTAACCTTTGCAGCAAGGTTGGGCTACAAAAGCATATTAGTTTTGTTAATTATCAGGGTAACCAGAACCATAGCAAGACCACTACAGAAACCAGATCAGTTCTATATGTAAAACCAAGTATGACAAAGCAAAAACTCAATGGCTTCAAAGAGCTTCTTGATAGATCAGCCACACCAACATCAGTAAAATTGTTAGAGATGGATCAAGTCCTCTTTCAAGTGTTTGTCTACCCCTTGGGTTCTCTATGGAGAACCAAAATTATTGTGGCAAAAAATCATTTCGCATCAGTGCATAGGGTAGCTATTATAGAAGAGAAAAGGAGGATTATAAAGAATAGAAAGAAAAGCAAGAAATAAGTTCACCTTGTGTTGACTGACTAGTGGATAAAGGTGCTCTCCGAGTATCTGTTTCTGCTTCTTAGGAGGAGCAGAAGCAAGCAAGGTACTCAGATTGTCTGGAACCTCAGAGAATGATCCTACTGTACTGGTGCCACCAGAGGAAACAAATCCTTTGTTCATACCATGCAAGCGACCATTTGGTGCATATTTGGCCTGCCAAGCTTGCTGCAAAAGCATACATAAATTGTGGGATTACTAAAGCAGGGGTGTGCTACTGTGATCCATCAATCAAAAGAACAATTTAAATTTTCTCGGAATAAATCTCACCCAAATTAGTGAATGAAAAAAGCACTTTGATGTGGTTACAACAATTTGAGGTACAGGTACAATTTCTTTTTCCATGACAGGATCTTATTCATAAAATTAAACGAAATAAAGGAACTTTATTGTATGTTGTCAGCCTTATTTACTCCAGATGAATAGAACAGGAAAAAGAAGAAATTTCACTAACCATCATGCAGATTTAGTTAGCAACTTCAGCAAAACCCTTTTTAGGATTTAGCAATCACATGCTTTAAATTCGTAAGAAGAATCAGTGTAGGTAGAAGTTTAGTCGCCAGATGATAATCTGATAATGGAAAAGTATCTCAAATTTCAAAATGTATAGTGCTAGTTACAGTTGCAACAATAGTTCAAATCTATAAAACAATTTCCGGCTAAAAAACACGGACTTAAACACTAATCAAATGTAAGGCCTAGTTTTCTCAAATGCATAAACAATGACTCGTAAGTTTCAGATAAAAAGTATATATGAAGAACACCAAAAAAGAAACCATAAATCAGTACACAAGATTGAAAGTCAAATAAATCTATATCTCCGTCCTAGCAAAAGTGCTAATCACCATCCTGAATTTTCCATTGGGGTAAAAGCAAGTCATGCATTTCAAGAGAGGTGTATCGGAAAACGTTCTTCACCTTAAGCATTCTAATTTGGAATTTTGAACAACTCAGCGTGCAGATCAATCAACAATTAGAAAACTCAGTCAATCAAGATTCCAATTTATAGAAAAGGGAAAATAAGGAAATTTAACCACCTGGGGATTGCTAGAGTGTTTTGATGACGCCGCTGATTGGGACGCTTGCTGCCAATGAGGTACATCTGTAACATGCATATGTCCATTCTTCTCTGATTGGGACGATTGCCTCCAATGAGGCACATCTGGAACTGGCATATGTCCATTCTTCTTTCGCCTGTTCTGCCTATAGCCTGAAGCATTAGGAATCTGAAAAATGAATGAAAGTTGTAAGCAATTTCATCATAGGTTCAAACCTGAAACATGTCCAGGCAATTTGGTGCCTCCCTACTATTGCTGAAAAGTTCAAGATTGTATTTATCCAATTTAGCACCATATCAATGACTATTCTCATTCAGTGAAGGGGCAGTGTTGCCAAAGTATTAAGACTCTTTGCAGTTGACTAACCAGGGAAATCTGATAAGAAGGTCTAATAGTGTTTGTGAATCCATTAACCATCCAGCCATGACTCATACTCAGACGCTGATCCAACAGCCCCGGTTGTGCAGGTATTTGTAGATCACCAAGGGCTCGGCAGTGAAGAGGTGGATATCCACCAGGGAAAAAAGCTGAAGATCCGGTGAGTCCTGCAATTCCTTGTGCATGCTTAAGCTGTAATTGAGCTTGCCTTTCCTCTTTCCTTTGAGCAATATCCACATACAATGGCTTTTGGCCAAACATAAATCCTGTGGAATGTCTAACAACATCAATATACTTAATAGATGCACTACAATGATATCTTCTCATCTTGTACATACTCAACAAGAGCAAGTAGATGCACTGAAAAAAAGTAAAGACTCCAACTTAATTATATGACAAATATATTATAGGATTACAAGAATATGAGCATGGGAAGACGTCTGTTAATTTTCTTTCAATAAATACTTTTACTTTTCTGTGTAAAAATAGCAGTAAGGAGATTTGTAGAAGTTCATGAGAGGCAATTGTTGCTGATGCAAGCATGATATGACATGACTCAAAAACATCTTGCTGTGTATCACCACGTTCTTGACTAACTAATCTAGGCAAGCCTGGCACTGGCAGTGATTTATTTATAAATATTTAAGTTTATTGTTCAATTTTCTGGAATAGTTTTAGTTTTCTCCAAGATTTCTGTGTTCATTCCTCGTTTTACTATCCTAGTCAAAAGTTCACTTACAACAAATTTAAAATTCCACAACACTAGAAAGTTGTTGATCACGGATTTCAGAATAGTAATTAAAAGTAAGAGCTTTGAAACTACCATGATGAAGAAAATGTACCATCCATGAGCTTAGTCAAAGGTTTTAAAAAGAGGCAGAAACCAAAAATCCACAGTGTGCATGCAGAGGAAAGATGGAAAAAGAAGCCATAAAAGGAGAACATATAGGCAATAGGGAATCTAAAACTGTCCATATGTGGGAGAATTAGCATCAACTCAACTAGAACAACCAAACAATAGGGATCATTAAAATTTAGATTTCTTGATCCAACATGGTATCCATAAAGGCAATAGAGAATCTAATACTGAGGCATTTGACGGAGACACACATTTCTGCACAGCAAATTAAATTTCTGCATTGAAATTCTGGAGTTTTATAACCCTTAATTTCATGAGTAACTCTGTCCACATTGACAGAATCATTGCTTGGCACCAAACTCTTATCCCTCAAACCTTAATTTCATGAGCATATCCACATTGACAGAATCATTCAGGAACTCTGTCCACGCACGTAATGCTTCATTATTTCTGACATCTCCTTTTGGAAAGTTAAAAAACAGTGTTTAAGTACTAACAAATTTACTTAAGGTGGGATATCTGTGCTCAAAAGCGTCATAGGATAGAAGTTAGATAGCACCAAAATTTATTGAAAGTGCTAGCTCATGTGAAACAACATTCAGTCCTGTAGCATTCACCATGATCTAGACCGTGCAAAAAGATATATAACTTACCATGAAAAGTATTCACTGCTTTATTGGCCTCCTCTTGTGTGGAAAAACATACAAATCCAAAGCCCTTACTGACTCCTTTCTCATCTACCATAAGTTTTGCAGAAGTAATTTTGCCGCATTGACTGAACAATTCACGCAATTCATGATCCGTGACATCACCAGCGATATTTTTGACGTACACATTTGAACCCTATGACAACATTAATCGTGATCAAATGGCACACAATACAATACTGCAACACTTCTTTTCTACAGTAACATATATCTTTTGAATGAGGAAATGAGAAACAAAGATACCTGGTACTTAATAAGCTGGGCCTTCCTTCTCTCCTCAAACAAACGCTTCAATATCTGCTCGCGTTCTGTTTTCTTTTGTGCTCTTGCTACATACAAGATCTTGCAGCCTGCCCAATGCACATAGGTTGTAGCTGTTATTTACATATGAGAATACAATAGCAAGACAAAGTCATAACCTACCAAGTTTTGATCCATTCATAGCTTCCACTGCTTTCTTAGCATCATCTGGATTCTCAAAGTTCACATAACCAAACCCTTTCGAACCTCCATTCTCATCTTTCGCAATGGCCAAGCTGATAATTTTACCAAATTCAGAGAATTTCTCTCTGAGATGGTCTTCGGAGATGTCAAGATCCAAGTTCTTGATGAACAGATTTGTATATTTCTCATCAGGGCTGGGCAGAATCCGGTCACTCTTTTTAACGAACTTACCTACATACCTATCCATAAATGGATGTAAAAAAATTGCATATTTGGACAAAATAAAGATCAAAATCATACAAGAAAAACACGTGTTTCTATATACTCCGTTAAAGCTCATCAAGATAGCAATAAATTATAACAGAGAGTGAATTGCACATACATCTCCTTTCCTCCAACCACAGATCCATTGAGCTCCTCAATAGCAGCGTTTGCACTGTTTTCAGTCTCAAACTGGACAAAGCCATACCCTTTACTCCTTCCATCCTCAGAAACGGAAACTTTACAGGACAAGATATTTCCAAACTTCTGGAATACTTCTTCAAGCTTCGCGCTGTCCATTGTATCATTTAGATTCTGCAGAAAAATCCCAAAACATTTTCACATAGGGATCAAAGCGATAAGGAAAAGAAAAACTATTAAGATCTCAAACTGAGTGACTGCTATCCAGTCCTTAAAAGGTACCTTGATGAACACATTTCCAGTTCCACTTCTTCTCACATCAGAATCACGACGAGACCAACTAACCCTTATAACTTTTCCATTGAGAGTGGAACGATTTTTCACCTCAATAGCACACACAGCTGTTCAAAGCATAATAGACAGTGGGAGCTTTCCAATTAAAAATAAACTCACACGGAATTCCGAGGGAAAAAAAAGTCAAGAAATAGACAAAAGTTCTGCATTTGCAATCATTGTCCCTTGAGTCGTAGGTCCAGAACATGAAGCTTAATAAATGTTAACAGCAAAGAAAGTTCATGAGCTGATCTATTCCTCTCATAGACCAGGAAAAAATCACGGCTTTCTCAGGCAATTAAGAAAAAGATGACACAACTTGTACAATTAAACTTAGCTCATACTTGAGCTAACAATCATAGATCAGATCATGCAGACAATGTTTCACGTAGTAGATGAATAGATTGACGAAATAGAAAGCATGAGCAACCACAACAAAATAAATAAATACTAGTAACAAACAAAGATCTCGTCAACCTATCATTGTCCTTCATATTACATATATTAGAAAGTTTGATGTGGTAGATATCTCAAGAATCTCTAATAATTATTCCAAAAGACAGAGAAAAGTGCCAATTCTTCTTATTTTCCCATAATGTAAAGAAATCTAACATTCCTTACATACAAGTGGAAATCCACTCCTGTCATTGTCCTTATTTCATATACATAACAAGAAGCGCCAACTTCTTATTTTTCCATGACATAAAGAAATCTAACACTGTCTTTTTCCTTTTATGAATGTATAATCAAACCTAGTGCATAACATATTTATCTAAACCAATTGATTCTCGAGTCAATTCCACCCATATACACATATAGAAACACGAAAATAAAAGTAAAAAAGAAAACTGCATTTCACACAATTTCTTAGGAATAAAAAATATAGTACTACTCCGTAAATACACATCAGTCAGCCATATAAAAAATAAAAACATGAAATTCTCATCGAAATTCCCCATGCAAATAAATATCAAACTAAATTTCACACTAAATTCGAACAAAGAGTACAGTATATGCCTTGAGTAAAAATGAACACAAATTCTCATATATATCCAACTGAGTTTCCACAAAATAGAACCGAAACAGAAAAAACAACAGTAGAAGCTATGCATATACCGTCTTGAGGAGAAATGAATTTCTAACAAAGTTAGAACGAAGAAAATCGAAACAGAAGAATCAATACAAAAAAAATATACAGTATATATACCGTACGTATTGAGGAGAAACGTAGCCGTAACACAAAATTCTCGTCGGAATTCTCCATGCAAACAAATATCAACTTACATTTAAAAAAAAATCGAACGAAAAAAATAACCGAAACGGAAAAATCAACAGTACAATGGATACAAAAAGAAGTAGTACTACTATTTATACCGTCTTGAGGAGAAATGAAGTTAACGTAGCCGTAACAGAGAGAGCGTCCAGTATAAGAATCGCGACAGACGCGAACTGAAACTAGGCTTTTGAACTCGGAAAATGCGTCGAAGAGTTGGCCGTCGGTAACGGAATCGTGAAGGTCGCCGACGTACAGCGAAGCCGACGCCATTGTTTAAGGCGTAAAAACGACGTCGGAAAATTCAGTTACTGTTTTTGTATGCAGCCGAAGGAACTGAAAATTGTAGAGCGCGAAAATTTGTTACGTGAAAATTCTGTTACTGAAGAGTAGTGGGGTGGAAGCTTGTTTTTATATATCCTGAAAAAAGTAATATATATATATATATATTTTATATAAGAAAATAAATTAGCTAATCAACCAAATATTCTTATTATATTTATAGTTTATTTTATTATTTTTTAATAACTTATGAATTTTTTTTTTTTAAGGCGCGAGGGTCAAGAATCAAGATACTGATGGAGAATTGTGATAAATAACTAATGATACATTATATGTATTGTGACTACACAATATATCACATGTCTAACTATGTATTTGAAAGACTTAATATATATTTGTATATATTTGAAGGATTAATTGAGTTGTGTATCGCGTTTAGGAACATATGTATGACGACCATCCGTATGTATTTTGAGGATTTCTTGAGTCATGTATGACGATCCTCCGTATGTATTTGGAGGGTTTATTGAGTTATATATCACAATCACCCGTATGTATGATGCATAAAAGATGATATGAAATGTAATTTCGAAAATTAATAGTATAAGGAGTAATTGACTCCTATAATAATGTATTTTTTTATATAGTTTACGCAATAAATTTATGAATCGTACAGTACATAAGATGGGATAAAAAATGGGATATCATCCTCCACATGGTATAATAAGCCCACTATGTTAGCTCAAGTGGTAGAATTAAAAAGTGGTGACACTAGATAACACCTCACATCAAATGTGGGATAAAGTTAATCCCAAACCTTATCCAAGGATTATATTGCTTATCCCATGTACCAAATATAAAGGTGCTCGCAAAAAGTAGAATCAAATTGAAGAAAAACCTTTTAAAAAAATCGTTTTGATTTGATTTTGATTTATTAGAAAAAAGTTTGGAGATTTCAGTGTTATTCAGAGATATAATCAATGCAAATCGACGCAAGAAAGGACTACCCAGGTTAACTTCACAGTATGAATTATTTGTAGAATGAGTAATTGGTGACAACAGTGATGATAACAAGAAATATGAAGATCGTTTACAAAATCTACTAATAATATCCGTTGATCACACTTTTTTTCTAGATTACAACTATTAGTATTACAAAACTCTTAACTTAGTTGAAACAGGACCCTTCCTAAAAAGTGACTGCATAAATTAGGTGCTCGTTGTAACTTGTAATCAAATATTGAATAATTGAATAAAATTCAGATTATTATCATTTATTTAATTGTTAATACTGTTAAGTTTTTCATTACATTTTTAACTTTTAAGTTATAAATTGAAAATTCTAGAAAAAACCTATATATATAAAATTCAAATTAGAAAAATAACTTTTCAAATGTAAATAATAAGCTTGAAAACTTTTATAACTTTTTTTTTTCTTATTTTTTTCAAACTTTTTTATTTTTGGAAACAATACAAAAAACAAAAGTTAGAAAACTAACTTACAAAAAAATAAAATTTATAACTTTTCAAATCTAAACAATAAGTTTGAAATCTTTATAACTTTTCTTTTTCTTATTTTTGGAAACAATAAGAAAACGAAAAGTTATAATTTTTAAAATGTATAAGTTTTCTTATTTATTTTTTTTAAAAAGTGAGGAAAAAAAACCTTACAGTAA
>JBDJHY010000116.1:2788503-2801763 GCA_039654485.1 Withania somnifera | reverse complement strand
TTAATTATTTTTAATTTTTTTTTTTTTTTTACATGAACAATGGATACTATTATACCGTTTAAGGACTTGTCCGCAGAAGAACTTAAAAGTCAATTAGATGATTACTCAACTGCGGGAACGTTCATTAAAGTTATATTTTTTTTCAAGTATTAATAAAAATTTATTAAAATTATTTTGAAAATTTCTTCTTCAAATCCATTCAAATACTAAAAAATTCATAAAAATTATTTTTAACTTTTTTCTTATAAAATCATCCAACTATAACTAAAATATTTTTGTATATATATATATATATATATTATGTAGGATAAAATTTACATTAATTTAAATAAAAAATACTAATTCAAACTACTTAATTTTTGGTATATATCAATTTAAATTCCAAATCATTTTAAAATGAAGTTTTATTAGGCTAAAGAAGATTGTTTTCTGTACAGTTACTAATAATTTGAATATAAAAAATAAAGGTTCTTGTTAATTTTAACAGTAAACTTTGATATCGCTGCAAATCAAGTAATTCATCTCTTTGATTTTTAATAATAGTGTCTTTTACGAAATAAATAGTTAGTTGACATGATTCCTTAAATCTCGAATACTCATAACAAGAAGTTACTTTTTTTTTACAGTACTTTAGAATTGAATTCATTTTATATTAAGTCGAAGTTACGAGCGATTCTTCAGCTATCATCTTTGATTGATATACATATAATTAGATAGTTATATATTTTTTATATTAAAATTAATCAATAATTGCACCTAAATCATTCTCGTTAGGATAATAATACTTTATGTTAAAATAATCTAAAATTTAAATTGATACATACTGAAACTAAGTAGCTAGATTTAGTGTTTATATATTTAAATTGGTTAAAATTTTATCCTACAAGGTATGAAAAGATAAATAATAAATATGACATGACATACTAGCTAAGATTTTTTAGTTATAGTTGAATTATTTTATACAAAAAAAAAATATAAAAAAAATTAAATATTTCATTTAAATATTTAAATTACAACATATTTTGGTTGGACATTTAAATTAAATATTTCATTTAACATTTTATTTAAAGGATTATTAATAAGAATTCTAAAAAGTGGACTTAGTAAGTCATGAGTGAAGTAGCATGGCAAAATGTGGATAGAGAAGACTAATGTCAAAAGATGAGTGCGTATTTCACACTCTAACTTATGACATATATATATTACGTATATGATAAAGTTTATGAAATTATTTTGAGTTCCAACTTTACAAGTAAACTCTAACTTTTTTTATTTTTTTTCTCTCTCTTTTTTATGAATTATTGATTTGGAGAATACTTTGTTGATTATGGATAAGGTTTTGAAAGTGTGGATTTATAATTTTCTTTTTAGATCCTATTGCTCAGGTTAGATTTTGTGTATTTTAGTTAAAATAATGGAATACTTGTCTCTTTTTACCAGAAGATAATAATAATAAATGAAAAAAATTAGTTAATATTTTTGTCTTTGTTGAAATTTGAATTTAAAATTTATGATTTTTTTAACTACTTAATTGATTACTAGGCTACATCCTTATTGGATGCTATTCATAATTTAAATATTATGAAGTCAAATATATTATATTTTAAAATTAAGGGTTCAAATGTATTATTTATTGTCATTTTAATTGACTTTTACACATACATTAATGTTTTTGTTGAAAGTACTGAGTTCAGATAAAAATTTATATATATTTTTTAATTTTTTTTAAAAAAAAATGAATGTGGAGGGGGGGGGGGGTTGGTTAAATTTTGGCCCTACAATTTAGTTGAATTTGGACCTCCAGTAATTGAAAATACATATTTATTTTATTTATTGATGAAAATAACAATAAAGTTATTTTTACATAATTTATAAATCACAACTTAAATCTTCATTAATATATTTATTAGAGTAAATTATTTACATCGGTAATTCTACTAATCTTGCATAAACTCAAGATACTTTATATACCCTACATTTATTTTATTTGTCATATCACAACCACCTCTCATTTAACAGCATATAGAAAAAAAGAAATTATGATATGAAAAAATATAAAAATATATACAAAGCAGCAGACCTAATGTTGACAGTTGACTCATTTATTGGAAGGCAAAGACCAACATTCACAATTAGAATATTTTTTTGCAAGATCTACAAATAAATTTTTTTAATGATTTTTTCGTATTCTTTCAAAGTTGTAGAAATATATATATATATCCTCGTAGACATTTAATAAGAAAGGCAATAAAGACCAAAACATTCATAATTGATAATTCTGCCCATTCATAATTCTTATTACTATGATTCTTCAAGTTTTAACAATATTTTTTAGTATTTGTATTCATTTATTAAAGGACAGAGATAAACTTTCATATTTGTAATCCAAATTTTTTTATGAGACTTATAACAAGTCCAAGTTTTGGTTATTTTAATTTTTACTCATTTCAAGTAGAGAATTATGTGCGTATCCGATGAACTTCATAGCTTTTATTTAGATTTTATATTTTCTCATTTAATTCTTTATTCACAAGAGAATTGGATCCTTCACTCTTTTAAGACCATCAAGCTTATCGAATGAATTTTACTTTTTCTGCTTTTGAGCGCTACATCAGAGGCATGCAAAATCTTTTTCCCATCAAAATATACATCGTTTGGTTATATCGCGTAGAATTAACACGAATTCAATGGGAAGAAGTTGCATTTGGAAGAGTAAGTTGCTGACAAATCTAATCGACATAACAAAACTTACATGGTCTTTTCGCAAAACGCAATTAGGCTTACAATGTGTCATTGTTATTGTGTACTAAAAAATCTATTTGTAAATTTATACAAATTAAATATTTAATTGCAAAACCAATAGCTAAAATGAATTATGATAGTTTAAATATCATAAGCTTTAAATTCTGACTCTATCTCTAACCCCGACTTCTTCTTTTTTTTTATTAGTAAAAAATATAGTTATTGTTTTTTTTTTTCTTTTTCCTTAATACATGAATTGATTAAACAGAATATTTGGAAGGACTAATTAACCTATGTGGCTTCAAAATTAAGTAATGCCTATTTTCCAAAACAATTTCCATAGTTTGAGTACAAGTTTTGACAAACATTATGTGAACAAAATTTGGAGAGAACAAAGATTACTTGTCCCATAATTTTAGACTTAATTTCCCAACTTATCTAAATTAAATATCATCAGGGGGTAATTTTAGACTTAATTTCCCAACTTATCTAAATTAAATATCATCAGGGGGTTAGCAATAAGCTTCTAGATTTGAACCTTAATTATGAAGTTTCAATTGTGATATCTTGACCATCTAATAGTTCTAACAATTATCGATATGAATACTAAATTGGAGTTTTACAAAGTTCTTCATCAGATTTGAACTGATGTGTTACATTTTATCATGATTTTATTTTATCAGTGAGTTAAAATTAAGAATTCTTTTTAATGTCTTTTGTTTCTGTAGCAGAAGTCTAAATGTGACAAACAAACAACGATTGCGATTGATCAGTAGTAAATACTTTTTCATTCTTGACTTGAAATTTTGGGGTTCGAGTTCAAATATAAAATTTCCTTTATTAGAGAACATATTTACATGTCAATGTAGGAGAGTTTTTGAAAGATCCTCGAATGAGATCAAAAACACCAAAGGAAAAAAAAATAACAATCTATACTGAAAAAAAAAAAGTTCTTCAATAATTTTTTTTTAATCTTGGAACAATCTATACTGCTGTTAATAATTTGGGAACTAGAGGAGTGCAAAAAAGGTGGCTTCCTTCTTGGAAAATCCTATTAATACTCTTTTTATTTCAATTTATGTGGCTATATGATTGATCAAAGATTCTAAGAATGCATGAAACTTAGGCTTTTAACCGTATCATAATTTATCTTTGACTGCAAAAGCTTTTCGTGAATGATAAAAATAAGAATTTAAAGCTAAATTAGATTCAAATATGTAAAGATGTTGTGACATAACATCTCTTTTAGCGAACTAATAAAGAAATATTAACGCATAAACTGAATGCGAGGGAGTTACTAAATTTATTTAGATTTATTAAAAGAGAAATAAATTTATTTTCATGTTGATTTGATCAGCTAAAATATAAAATTAGGGGAAAACAGAGCACCATTTTATTTTGTGTCAATTTGAAGAAGAAAAAAAGAAGGCATTTTTTAAATTAGGAAGTAGACATTTTCTTCAATATAGAGTACAAAAGAAAAGGTATGATACATTAAATGAATGAGGAAGTAAAGTTTACTTATAAGATATGACCATCCTAAATAGAAATTGAGCTAGAATTTAAAACTTACGAATTTAAAATTTTTACTTTTCTAAAATATTGAGTTCTAAATTAATAATGTATATGTTCGATGAATATTTAAGATTTAGAATATTTTTAAAAAAGTTGACTAAGAATCTAAGGTCTTGAAAGTTACTCATGGTTTACTCATTTAGTGTGATTATAGTTTTTATATTTATTTTTTTAAAGACAGATTGTAATCAGAAAATTTAAAAAGATGCTCTCTTTCCGGCTCAATAGTTCATGTTTAGTATTTCGTTTGTTTCAATGTAATATTATGTTTTAAGAAAAAAAACATGAAATGTAAGAAATAAAAGTCGGCTTTAAAAATTTGTGGTCTTTTATATGCTATAAAAAATTACAATTGTAAAACTTTTGAAACTCCCAGTCGTAAATATGATTAGAGTTAGAGTTACAATTGAAGCTTATGGCTCAGAATTTTAGTAATTTTAAGTTATTGAGTTGTGAATTAACAAACCACATATATATTCAATGAACTTCTTAAAACAAATACAGGCATGGACCTTCCAAAGCTACTCTATATGGTTTTCACGTCATAAAATAGTGACCTTCCATGACATATATATATATATATATATATATATATATATATAACTCTTCTTAAAAAAATTCTTTTGAAAATAAAGTACAATTACAATATATATATGTCTATAAACTCATAAACATGTTTGCTTCTATCTCTGAACAAATATGTTCCTTGCAGAAATTAAGAGATAAATATGAAAATGATCAAGGCTATTTTCATAGCTTCATTGGTATTGGTGTTTTCCAATTTCACTGAAGCCTCAAAAGGAATAATGGATGTTATGCATATTGCTGGCAAAGTTCTTTGCCAAGATTGTACTCAAGGATGGAATGAATGGGTTGAAGGTGCTAGGCCCATCAAAGGTATGTAATTTATCGTGACAGATTCAGAATTTAGGCGTTGTGAGTCTTCAAATAAAAGAGTAGGTCAAAAACTATATAGCTAACTTTGTTTACGCGATTTTTTAAACCTTAAATAAGAGGGTTACAGAGGATACAAATTAGATGTAGTTGAGTGTTGTTTTGCTCTGTTATATTAGTAGTCGTCGTACTCTTGTTATTCTATTTTTGTTGCTACAATTTAATTAATGTTTCTTACACTTCGGTTATCATATTATTTTGGTATCGTTATTGTTCTCTGTTAATATATATGCTCTGTCATGTTATCTTTACTATCTTGTGTTGGGTTCTTCACTCCCGTTCTTTTTATTTCGAACTACTTTGTAGTGTTTTTACTTGCATTGAGGGTCTATTCAAAACTGCCTATCACTTCCTTAGGTAGACATAAGGTATGGATGGTAGGAGGGGTGCCTTAGCATGGAGGGTATGGAGGACTTATGTCATCCATAAATTCAATCCATTTTGACCCGTCTTGTCACACTTAGCATAGTAAGGGTATGGAGGACGCATAAAAGGCTAAGCGGGAAGGAGGGTAGGAGAGGTGCCTTGTTTTTATGAGAGTTAGGCTTGTTGATGTTGATGATGCAGTAGACGTTTACAGTTTGTTGTTTATGAGTCTCATCGGTCTTACTATTTCGTAGTTGTTCTTGTCCATTTCATTGTCTTTTGTACCTGGAGTTGCTGCACTTGAGCTGAGGGTCTTTTTGAAAACAACCTTTCATAATAATGAGTTTCAATACAATTAGGACAAGGATCAACCCACCACTAATGTAAAACTTAAATTTAAGTGGATCCCTTGACAATATTGATAAAAAATCTGAAAATTGCACCAAATCACCTTAGATATAAGTGGATTTAGTACTTTTAACTACCGCTTGCCTCGTGAACAAAATTTAATATCGAAACTTGTTAGGTTTGAAAGTTTTGCCCACCGAGAGACCTTTGGTCTGTTATATTCCCCTCAGATTCAGTAAAGATCATTGCAACTTCAACCAAAAAATCAAGTGAGGTAACCTTTTTCTTTCTATAAAAGATCCACTGCAACTTGGAAAACAGAAAATCAAATGATATAACTTTGTTCTCTAAAACATATCTTTTCGACAAGTATGTGATCAGATTTTCCTATTCAAGAGATGTGGATATAATTTTGCTATACAAAAGAGAGAAGCTGGACATTCAAGTCGAGACAGAGGGAGCAATCGAGGAACTTACAGCACGCTTCTGCGGCAATATAAGCCATAGTTGTACCACAATCCACAATAGTTCCATGATTGCCGGATGTCTCAGACACTGATGGATCAACAGGCACCAACTGTCCATTAACAGCAATGCTCTGCAGATATACATTGTAATGCACCCTGCAAGAGTGGAGAGCGGATAAATTAAGCTTGCTAAAGATCATTTTCTTTCCAGGTGCCCGTAAATGAATAACGCAGAAAAACATCAAAATTAAACACAACCAGGATATGATATTCTGGTCTCTCCTTATCAATTTGATAGTCATAGTTTAACCTGCCATGCCGTGATTGGTTGAAAGTGTGCACTGTATAATATTAATTAGGCAACATGTGAGTCCATACATCGATTATTCAATTTGCGGAGAACAGAGGGAAAATAACAATGAAAACAGATCTCACATAATTTTTTGTGTACATTGTAAAGCTAACTCGATATCATCTTCGCAAAATCCCAAGACTATGAATTTATAGACGATAAACAAACAATATATTGATGAAGTATCAATTGCTCTGTCCGTCTTGATCAAGTCCCCAGATAGAGAGGTGCTGCACCTGTTTTGATTCAGATACAAGTATAAGCTTAGGGTAAAAGGTATATGCATTCAGCTAAATCCACAACTTATAAGAGAAAGATAAAAAGCAAAAGAGTAGAAGCTAAGGTCAGGAAAGAATAATGATGATCCAAAGGATACAAGCACGTCAAAAACATTACATCAGTAACAAATACAATTGTGAAACGTCATAGCACTGGTGAGATGGGCATTCGATATCACGTCACCTGACGTGAACCGTGGTGATTCCTAGTTATCAAACTTGATCAGTTACGAGATTGAGACAATCCTTCTTTCACAACTCAATAATCAAACAAAACTGAGCTCATCAGATTAAGAAAAATAATTAAATAATAAAAAAGAACGAGAAATAGACAAATTTTTGAATAAATGAAATATGAATTAAGTTATACATAAGAAGTTTGCTGACACTAAATTTCACATGCAACACGTGGTATATTAAATCCAAAAGATTTTCTATCACATGTCTAACTTCATTTATTTCTAACTTATTAACTTAATAGTACTAATTATTCCTATCTAGTACTCGAGGAGCTTTCTTCATTCAGTAACTAGTTCTCCAGGATCTTATTAGTCTCTATCTTCATTCTAATAGATATTGATGATTGGTATTCCATACAAAAGATAGATATTGATGATTGTTCATACAATTAGACGTGCTTAGAGTCTATTTAAGAAATAGCAGCTCACCCAAAAACAATTGGTGCTGAAGAATTGGCAATCAACAAGGTTCCCAGGACTATATCAAAATATAGTAAATCGGCTACGTAATGGCCAGTTGTGCCACTCCCATCTCCATACTGAAAGGTGTAACCACACTGACTGGTTTCTGTAGAGCACTCAGCAGAGGCAGTTTGAAGAATAGAGGCACACACTCGGTTCACACAAGAAATGGGAGTAGCAGTTGATGAGCCCGTAGCATCATAGAAGTTGAGCTCAACCTGTCTGCACGTAACAGTGTCAGAAGCTTGTTACAGAAGGTAATTCCTTTACTGCTCTTTTTACAAGAAAGGAAAGATGCAATAACAAGATGAAGGGAAGATGAGTTACCCCAAGTCCACTAGTTCGACGACAATCGTCACAGGAACTGCAGGTGACCCACAGGATATCACTGCCAGTATCAACCTGCACATTGTATTCTCTTGGTGGAGTTCCCAGTTTTACTTTTGTAAAATAAAGGCTACAAACATAACAGAAGTATAAAGCGATAAAAAGATAGATGATGGTCAAAAAAATTGGACATATACATCTACATAGTACAGTAAGCACTCAAAATCAATAGATTGCATATCACCCTCAAATGAAAGAACAAAAATTCCAAGGCCAAAGCGATATAGATATCGTTCGTATTTTAGGATTTTAGAAACACGAAGCTTATCAATCTTACATAAATGTCTTGCATCAGAATAAGAAACAATACAATTTAAGCAAACAGAACCATCACTATCATTACTACATCAACATCACCATCCAATCAACATTTAACAAAAGAATCTAGAAAAGAAAAATAGCACAGTAAATTCGTGACACTACGGACATTTTAATACACGGGATGATGTGTGATTAATATATAAATATTTAACATTGCAATTATTGTTCCTTGCAATTACTGTAAATTGTCCTTCTCCTATAGTTGTGCCAAGAAAGTACAAGGAGGACCATAGGACTGTACTTGTTCCTGTAACCCCTAATTCTTTGGCATGTGAAAGCAATATGATCAAAATTAAAATCAAATAAACCATGATATTATACAATTTCCTCATCTGAGGTACAATTACCATTGGATCAAACTTTCATTATTATTGATAGAGAGAAAATAGGACTGTCCCAGAATTGGAAATTGGAATCAAAATAATATATTAGTAGTATTATATGAAAAGAAAAATTAAGATGAATCTTGAATGTGCAATTATTAAATAGTATCAATTTTCTTTGTATTGACAAGGAAGCGTTAACCAGTAGGAGTAGGGTTCTACCTTCCTCACATGTGGGCAAGGGAGAGTTAATGATAGGCTCTGCGTTTTCATGTGGAACACGTAAAGATAACGACCCTCCATGAAATAGATGGAATCTCTTTTAAGATGAGTCCCTCTTGTAGAACAAGTGGTGGTTCCCCCAAGAAATATTGCACTCTCACCAATGCTTTTCACCTCATCCCAAACTTTCTTCACAAAATCAAACCGGAAGACAAGAATTATGTGAATGTCCTCGAAGTACTTTCCAGAATACAAGATAACAACATGTAACAAATGAGTATCATCGGATGGGATGAGGTACCTCCTAGAGCGTGGCATCTCTTGGAATTTGTTTCTGTGATAATCAAAGGGAGGTTGGTTAGTCATTGGTGTAGCTGTTATGGTTCCTGAATCATCATCTACATCCAAACGAACTAGAATATTACTCTGGAATTTTAATGCGTAGAATTCCCCCTTGAAAACGGTCCATTCTCTTAAATTATTATCTCCTGATGTACAGCCAAAAGGACCCCAGCCCAATTAAACTAAATTAGGCCCAAAGAGAGTAGGCCCACTTTACCAACGGTAATATCAATAAGTGACTTTCACTGCAATTAAGGACTCCTTAATGGGGAGGAATTACAGAGGGAAAGCACCACCCTGAATATAGGGGGGAGTTACAATACGGTTATAACTTCCATAATTAGCAATCCCACGAATGACGGAAGGATTAGCTCCTCCCTTAACAGCAAAACCTCTATAAAAGCAGAGGTAAGACTAAGGAGAAAAGGTACGCACAACATACTACTCACAATATCTATTTCTTGGAATTCTCTGATTATCAGATTGCTAACTTAAGCATCGGAGAATTACCCCGGGGACTACCCTGGGCCTTGTTTTGCAGGCATTGATCGAGAACCATATACGACCGACGAAGCATCTTTTGTTATATCTTGGTAAGGATTTTATTGACTTATCAGTCACTAACATAGGTTTTATGCTCAAAATTCCAATCCTACGTTAGCCTCCAAATTTGCATTAACAAGTTTTCACTTAATTGAGCCAAATTCCAATCCTGTGTTCGTGACTTAGTGATTGTTACTTAATTGGGCCAAATTCTGGTCACGTGTTAGTAATTTAGTGCTAGTTATTTCAAGTACTTTCGATTAGGTTAACATTTTTTTTTCTTGATTTATTAAATACTAATAACATACATATTCTCACTTTTCAATATCTTTTTTTTCGATATGTACACTATGATGGGTTGTCATGGTTTTGAGCTCAGCCACAGCAAATGAAGTAGTCACACACACAAATCAGAGTTTAAGTGAAATCGAAACCAAGAGGGGCTAGATACATTTTGGGATATATTGACAAAAGAATAATATAGTTGACTTTGGATTTGAGAGCACATGGAGTTTTATAAAAATAAAGCATTTCGTTGCTAGTTCTATGTCATTCTTTTAAAAGTTTCAAAGACTTGACAACTATTACTATCATGTTAAATTGTCACTTTTTCTGCAATCTATTTAAATATCAAAATATACGTATATTGTTTAACTTCATGCAACTATTAAATACTTTAAATAATATTACTCTTTAATAAAAAAAAATTAAAAAATAATTATTTTCATCTTGTTTTAAGGTATTTGAAGGAGTCAAAACATATAATAATAAAATAGAGGGAGTAATATTGCATTATTCCCTTTTCAGCCTCACCATGTCTTGATCCACTCTCTCTTTCTTAACCTTAACTTTATTTGTTGTTTATTTATTATTATTATTATTTTTTTTAATATTATATTTTCTACCAGAAGTAAGTTGGCTCACATTTTACTAATAATTTCTTTTCTTTCGAGAGATGTTATTACCCACGAGGGCTACCTACAATATTGAAATGGAGAATCATCGAAGGTATACTTTTTTTTATAAATTCACCACTTCACCAACAAGGTTAATCTTAATCATCTTAAGTCCCTGAATACATAGGTGTGTGTTTAGATTAGCTTTACTTTGTCATTTATATTATTGGAAGTGATCAGATTAGTTCATTTATCTTTTACTCTTTTAATTTTTCTTATTTGTGTCATTTAAATATTATATTGCAAGGGCCAATGTCAGTTTTCTCCTCCTTTTGATTGTTAATGTTATACCCCACATTGTTTGAAGTTGCTCGTTGATTTATATATATTTTTTAATTTTCAAATTACATGTTAAGTTATTTAGTTATAGGATAATTTTTTTTATCTTGTCTTGTTTCTAATTAAATGTTTATATTCTGAATTACCCTTAAATTCATACTTGTGTTATCCTCTTGCTACCTTTCTCTTATTTATCTAGGATAATTAAATAATTTATGCATGCTTTATCATTTAACTAATAAGTTAGAATAATGAAGTTTGTATACCTTATTAGATCAAGTAGTTAACTCCCACATAAAATGGTTTCAGTGGGGATCTATATTTGTGGATCTCAAAAGTGCCAAACACCTTTTTTTCCAGCTAATAGTTCTATTGAGTCCGGAACGTCGAATTTAGTGGAGTTGCATATATAATTTGTGTGCACAAAATTTTGAATAAATCTCGAGGGTCTATTTAGAGTGTTGATTTTTGAGCTTTAGTTGTTGTTACTGTTAACTAGTGCATCGGATTGTCCTCTTCGCGATCATGCGCCTCCTGCCACGATCAGCTAGCTTTGTGATTTTACCCTTCTTAATCACGTGCCTATTGCCATGATCGCATGAGTTCACTGGGGGAGGGGGGGTTGTGCAGTGTACCTCACGATCGCATAGGTTGGGCCTGCAATCATGAAGCATGGTATCTACCAGTACTAAATACCTCAGTTTTGTTCCTTATTTTTTATTTTTGGATCTTACAAACTCAATTTGAGGCATTTCAAAAGGTGGATTTTGATATTTAACCCTCGGGTGAGTTTCAAAATTATTATTTCTTTATTACCTGTCAATTATTTTGCAAATCTTACTTCAAATCTTGGTTTTTCAAAACCGAAAATTTGAAAAATTTTGGTGAAAATCTTGAATTAGAATTTTTGGATTTTGAAGGTCATTTCCTATTATGTTTCAATGAAATTTCATATTTTTGATTCCCCAAATCATGGGTAACATACTTTTGAAAGAAAATTTTAAATTTGCCCCATTTCCTCGGGATTGACTTTTGAAACCGGTTTTGAAAATAGCTATATGGGTATTGTAGACTTGTTTTCTCATGGATACTTTATATTTGACCATAATTCGCTGTTTTGAAGGCTTCAAGGGAGGGAAACCTCAAGTTTGAGTTGCACTTTGACTTTAAAGCAAGTTGAGGTCCTTTAACGCACTTACAAGATGTTTTAGGTAATTATGTATTAGTTTTATGTAATTGTGAGTAAGGGAGAGTATTGGCCGTTTGTGTGGGTGAGATGAACCCGAAAACTAGAGTCAAGCATGACGGGTTAAAATAAATGAATAATAATTATTGTAAAATTCTGATTATTTGACTTCTTCTGTTGAGTTGAGACTTGTATATTTGTTGAAATGTCCATCTGAGATTTTATTTACTTGGTTTGGTTTTTATTTGGATATTATACCCGTGTGTGGGGTTTAAATGTCTTGTGCTGATATTTTACTTGATATTTCATATGCGTGAAGATTTTACTTTATTTGATGAGTTGATTTAATGATGTTTGCTTCTGTAGGGCCTTTATTGATATAATTGTTTTATCATGCCACATTCCTTATTGCGTATTACATGGCTTAATTGTTGTTGGATTCTGGATAATTGGAATGCAATTTAGACATATGAAACATTGATGATATGTAAAATAATAGGCAAGGGTCGAGGTGCGATTTTCGACATTATCATGAAATACCAAATAAAAAAAAATGCAAAGGATTATAATATGAAAAGCAAGGGTTGATGTTTGATTATATATATATTGGATCAGGTACCGCGCTGATACAAGTATATGGCTTAGCTAGCCCCTATGGCTCCCGACTGTCCGGATATTAAAGCATGTGTGTATCATTAGGGCAGACATGCATCATATTGATTGATATCACATTGCATTATATAGCACACTCATTAATTGATGCATGTGATTGATTTATTTATTCTATTTGTTTGATGAACTTGAACTGTCGAGATTTGATTGTATTATAGATGAGATCTGACTTGTTTTGGTAATGGCTAACTGATTGGACTATTTGGAATTGCTTCTGATTATTTGAGTTCAACTGTTGGATTCTCC
>JBDJHY010000116.1:2745934-2757541 GCA_039654485.1 Withania somnifera | reverse complement strand
TCCTACCTGTCGTGCTTGCGAGATCGGAGAAGGATACGAGTTTACTTTACTAGCATCATAGCAAATTATTCTATATATTTCTCAGTCGTATGAGAGGCCATTGGGATTTTTCTTTACTTATTATTATTCTGATACACTGTCATTAGATAGATATAACATTTGGTCTCCTTTCATACTTTTTATTATTTCTATACTTGTATGTAGTTTTTCCTTCTTAACATTCCTGTTGTTTGAGGTTTCAGGTACACCGCTTTTTCTATTGTCTTTATTTGTATCTTATTAACTGAGCATGGATTCAGGTACATTTTCACCTTTGTTTGCCTGAATCTTCATTAGTGTTAGAGAGCTTGCTATGAAAGTTACTTGCCTATATCCTCTTAGTTATTCTTCCATGTATGCTCTACTTGCTTGATTTCCTTGACTTGGTCTTTCATTATTTGTCTATTTGCTGCTTTTATTTATTATATGGGTTCAATCGGCCAATGATGTCTACCGGGTACTCAATTACTTCGGCTATTTGGTTCTCATACTGCACTTCTGCATTTTTTTGGTACAGATTCGAGTACGAGTGGACACTATTGATTTTTTTATTCGTGCTGATTATCTTGATTTGAGGTAGATGATGGCTTCTGGCGTCCGGAGCTTGCCTCTGCCTTTATTTATTACTTTATTCTGTCATTTCGTACTTTTAGAGATAGATACACTTGCTATTATCAGACTTGTATCACTTGACAGTCTATTGTAGTGACTTATATACTAGATATTAGTTTCAGAATTTTGTTTTATCGTATTAGACTTTTGTTTATCCCTTGCCCCTAACATTCATGCTTTATCTTTCGCTTTTAGTTGTATTCTTGTTGTACTTGTTGATTGGTTCGCCTATAATGGGTGATAGGGTGTCATCGTTATCTATTGAGTCGTGAACACATAGGGGCGTGCATCGGTCGGATTGATTTGATTTTATATATTATGGATTTTTTATTTTTAAATACTCTACCAAATCAATAAGATTTTGTTTGTTTTGCGTTTATCGAATTTAGTCCTTAATGGTTCGAGTTTCAATTAACCAATAAGAAAATGCTCATAAAACAAATATATGACTTATCCATCAACTTGATATGACAAGCCAATAATGCAACTTTACAATAAGCTCATAAAATAGAAATAGAAACACAGTGCCAACTAACATGAAAAGAACTATAGAAATGTAACAGAAATAAAAGAGTTTGTCTCTTGATTCATTGTGTGCAACTTAAATTGAATGTTAGTTCGAAAAAAAATGAATCTTAATTGCAATCTCAATTTTTAGAGCAGAGAGGCAGAGAAAAATAAATGAAGGGGGAAAGTAAATTGAATTATATTTTGTATAATATGAAGGTCTGAAAACACTAATATATAATTAGAGATAAAATTTAGTATGGTCTTACCAATATCACAAAATCGATATTGAACTGATATCCCGATAAATTTTTTATAAGACATATTAGAAAATTATTAACCCAATAAATTTTTTATAAGACATATTAGAAAACTATTAACCCAATACTAATAAACCAATAGCATTTTTTCTGTTCAATTTATTGGTTGAATCAGTTCTTGCACACCCCTAGTTAGAGGTGAAAAAAATCAAACCCCAAATTGAACCAAATAAAAACCGAGTCAAACCGAAAAAAAAAACTCGACTAATGATTTGGTTTGACTTGATTTAGTATAAAAAAAACCGACTAAAATTGATTTGGTTACTTCTTAAATAAAATAAGTCAAACCAAACCGAACCAACCGATATTACATAGATATAATTTTTTAAAAAATATTTTATCTATAAAAATATTTATTTTAATATAATTTATAATATTTTAAAAATTATATATTTGTATGAAGACTTATCGAAAAAAAAATTGAAAAACTCAAAAAAAATCAAGGTTAAAAAACTCAATTTTTATTAATTTGATTTGATTTATAAATTTAAAAATTCAATCTATGTAATTTAATTTAATATTTTAAAAATTCAAAAACAATTCAATTCATGTACACCCCTACCTTTAGGTGTTGCATGACATCCACTCCACCATACATGAATTCACTTCTTAAAATATTTCTTTTGATCGAGTTTCAGACATGAATTATTCGTTGTTCTTTTTATATATTTAAACTATTACTTCTTTTATATTGAAACACAATTCAATACTGAATTGACCAAATGTTTGTTATTAATTGGCAATAGAACTAATTAACAAGGTAAGAAGCATCTTATGTCATTACATATGCTCAAACATTTAAGATGTGTTTTAATATAAAAAAGTGATACTCCAAATAGATACTTTACCAAAAAAATATTTTAGGTCTGTTTTTTACTATTAATATTGTCGCATAATGTAATATTAATTCACTGGCCATATACAAATTTATGTGTAGGTAATACTCCCTTTGTCTAAATTTATGTGATTTTTTTTTTTTTTTTCTAAGATTCAAATTATATAGATTTTTATTAATATTTTAACATATATTTTTTTATCATCATTTTTATATGAAAATAATGCAACTTACAATACATTTGATATAGTTTTTGAATATCTAAATTTTAATTTTAAAATACTAAATTAATCTTATCCAATTTAGCTATAAACATTTAATCAAGTTGGCTTTCTAAAATAAATAATACCACAAAAATTGAGACGAATATATACGAGATTTAGGCAATAAGATTAAATTATGCAAGAATCTAATAATAGTAGTATTATTGTTTGTCAGATGGAATGGGGGGCAGGGTTAAATTGCATTCAGAATCTAATCTTCTGGATAAAATTATAATGATTTTTACAAAAAAGAAATTTCAGAAAAAAACTAATAATTACTATTCCTTTTTTATAGGTGAAATTTTATCCTTCCAAAGAATTATGGGCTGTATCTGAACCAAACGTCAAAAATGCATGAGCCAACATCTGTCCAAGTTGGACCTCTGCTGGAGTACTGAGATGCACATAATCTGGGCCTACTTTAAGCCCATTAGCATCAACTGTTTTCACATTTTGAAGGTTAATCCCGATCTGGGCCTGTCTTATTTCCTCCTTATAAGGCCCTAAAGTTGTTGTCAATGCTACCTGTGTATCCACAAACAGAGCCCAAAGAATTAAATTCGAATAAGCATTAAGTTAAAGTAATATACGCAATTAGTTTAAATGATTTACATGGTAAAATCTTTTCTATATGGCGAGATTATTTTGTTTTGATTTGTTTCCTAACATAAGTAATAATTAATATATATGAAAGATCCTATATAATATAATCAAATCATACGCGTGGGACACCATTTTTCTCTTTTCTTAATTGGGACTCATCTTTTTTTTTTGCTAATTTTTAAAATTTCTTATTGCAATTCCCAAATAACCCATCTCTGTTTCTACAAATCAAACTCTAGTATTTCTCATTTTTGTTTTTCGAAAAACAATCTATTGATCCACTTACTTAAGTTGACGAAAGCAAGTCATCCAACAAAAATAAATAAAATTACCTGAACTATAGGTAGGAAAGGTGTATCCAAGTCATTGCGTACATGGGTGAAGAATTTCTCCAATCTTGATTTGTACAATTCGGCATCCTCAAGATTTAGAGTGTCGCTCTCTCCTTGATACCAAAGAAGGGCTCGTAGCCTCCCACCACCTTCTAACGCGGCTCGAGTCCTATTCACTGTCTGATTGTAATAAAATGAACCTTGAGACCATTGGCTAATATTTGTGGAACCAACAGCACATGGAACCAAACCAATTACCCCAATGTTTGGATCATTTTTCAAGATTGAATTAGCAAATGACATGCCAGGACCAATCCCACAAACTGCATAGAAATCAATGTCTTGATGAAGTGGCTCTTTTGCTAATTCCCATGAAAGTCCTTTTGTTAGTCTTAGAATAGATGAATTGGACTGACACTCAGGTGGAATATACCAATCAAAAATGTTGTTTACTACACCTCCTCTGCCTGACATGTTGCTCTGTCCTGCTAAAATGAATATGCTTTTGGTATCTTTTGATATTGTTGTGTCTGCTGGGATGACATAAAAGGGGTGTGCCAAAAGAATCAAGATAATATAGGGCAACATCTTATTCTTGCTGATGTATAGTGGATGAAATTGAATGAAAGACATATGAGACTTGTTGGAATTGAGTATTTAAGTATGATAAATGGATATAAGGACAAAAAAAAAATCTTTACACATCATGTAATTGAGACCATGGTAAGTTACTAAGTTGGCTGGCTAGAATGTGTTTAATAATAGGACCAAAAATGGCCTCCACTTCTTGAGAAGATAGATTTGTTGCCGATTTGGCAATGGATGAGTTAATGCAAATGATCTTCACCACTTGACATGACTGCTTTTTTGAATTTCTGGTTGCACAGTATTTTTGGAAATAAATTTTCCTAGAAGAGATGGTTAGGTGCAGTCGTTCAGAATTAGAGTTTTAGTTACTTAGCAAAAGAATCCAGTTGTTTTGTGTTTGGAATACTATTTAATATGTACATATAATATATTTATTTATTTATTTTTGAAAACCCTAAGAAAATTCACAACCTTTACTTTTTCGATACACTTCCAAGTAAACTGTCGCTTCACATGGTAAGTAGAAAAAAGTATATATCTTTTGGCTTCATATGTTAAGTTGGTGACTGATTGAATATGTATGACCCTAAATAGTCTTGAGATTAGTTACTATCTAATTTAAGTCAAATATTTAAAATTTAAATTTAAATATGCAAAAATTATATTAAAATACTATTGGTTGCTATTCTTCTTATGGTAAGATGATGAAAAAATATATTTAAACATATTGTTCACATCCACAAATCATATGATTTATAAAGATGTTTTCTACACTTTTTTTTTAAACACCCGTGAAGTTTATTTTTTTTTTTTGGTTGGGTTTGGATTTTAGTAAGGAATTCTATTCAGCATAATTTAGTAAGGAATTCTATACTGTTGGCACGATACTACGTTACGAAACATAAAAATGTAATAAGAAAATCCATTCTTAGACATTGTTAAATAATCTTGGGTTAAATATAAGAAGGCTTTGCGATATTGAAAAACTACTCTTACAATAAATAATTTTTAAATAAAGAGTATACTAGAACTTTTGTCAAATAAACGAAATCTGTATAAAATTTCGATAATGTCATTAAATATTTTTTAAATAAAATATATCATTCTTTTTTAGATTAACTAAAAAAAGAAAAAATATATCATATAAATTGGGTAAGAAGGAATTTAAAGTCTATTTGATTTGAAACAACTTTTAATATGAGATAAAAGTTAGACTTTGTTATTTTTCAAGTTATTTCTAAATGAATAGCAATGTTCAGCAGAATAACCCGTGAAAATTCTACGAATTTTGAGCCATTATATACATAAACATATTAATGGTAAATGGATAATTAGTTGTCCACTAGCTTAATGAAAAGAACCTAATTAATTTTAAGGTTCTCCACCAGCAATAAATGCAGCAGTGAACGTTTATGGGTCGTTTGCTACTTGGTTTAGGTAGAATACAATAGTGCTGATCTAATATTGATTGCAAATTTAAGTTTGGCATAATATATATTAGTTAGCATTTGGACTTTCAAATTTTTTAAAAAAAAATCACAATTTGAGATTTTAAATATGATTTCAATTTTTTAAAACATAAGTTTTGATTCATAAATTTATATTTTGTTTAAAAACATATCATGATAATTTTTTTTTTTAAAAAAAAACTCATATTCAGTGTGAGTACATGAGATACAAAAAGGAGAAGAGAGCGAAAATAAAATAACAAAAATAAAGAAGTCAAATGCGTAAAGATATTTTATTCCATACTTTTTCAATAAATGAGATCATGGGCAAAACTTAGACACTTGAGATAGAATAGGCAAAGAGTTACCACCCGTGGCAAGTTAGAGTGTAATGTATCCTTTCAACAAAAAGTTACTCTGTATATATAAGATATTTTTAAAAATTTATATATATTAATAAATTTTGAATCTTATCAAATTAAGATTAGAGATTAATTTAATAACGGTAGGAATTCAACATTCACCTTGAATAAATTCATATCCCAAAGATTATATTTTTATTTTTTAAACAAACTCTGAATAAAAAAGTTCTAAGTTCGCGACTGATTACCGCCAATTCATTTGAAAGGAATCTGTGCAAGAACTTCATAATTAAATTGTCTCGATTTTACAAGAGTGGCTTGATTTTGAAAACATTTGATTTCAATTGGATAGCCTATCTCCGGTTTTTCAACAATATAAGAGGCTACAACCAACTCTTCTTCGTAATATTTTTTTCTCTCTTGGACAAAAATGTTAAAGTGCACTTATTTAACAAAAAAGGAATAAACATATTTTTGAACTTTTATAAATGGTATATGTTTCATTATATATTAAGATTGTCATATTTTAGGACTGTATTGTTAGGATATACTATTATTTATGTGTTTCGATATACTATTGTTTATTTACTTATTCAATTCAATAAAGTATTACATTATATAGATTATCTTGTCATATATGTGTCCTCAACTTATATAATAGATGGTTTAATGTATAGAGTTTCAGCCTTATACATAAAATATTAAATTATCGGTTCTTATAAATTAAAATTATAATTTACAATCCTAGGAGGAATTTGAACAGACCATCAGATTGGTTGTAGTGTGAGATTAACTGTAATGTATCTTGATTACGAGAATGATATAGTTCTAACTTCTCGTGGCACTGTATTTTGTATGTATTAGACAAGGACCAAGTAGAGATAGCTGTTTTGGACTAACTGATAAAACATATTCTCCAAACTATTACATATACTTATATTCTTAATCCTGATATAACTATTATGAATCGAAAGTTGCTTTTATGTGTCCAGGAGGTCACGGGTTCGAGTCTTGGAAATAGCCTCTGACAGAAATGCAAGATAAGGCTGCGTACAATAAACCCTTGTGATCGGGTCCTTCCCCAGATCCCGCGCATAGCGGGAGCTTAGTGTACCGGGTTACCTTTATATATTGATTATTGTTTTGATTTATTAAAATTTGAGATTCTGAGATGGATCAATATGTCTAGTGAGTTGAATGATAATAAATATATATTGACGAAATAATAAGTTAGTTGATGGAATTCATATCTCGATGTTGAAATTGATGATACGCCTTTAATGAAAAACTTATAAGTTTTCATGTGTAGACCCGACAGATTTATGAATCTAACATATAAAATAAGTTTAATTAGGTCTCTAAAGGAAATTAATTATTAAATTAAATTCGTCAATAATTTAATTTATTAATTAGTAGCTGTAATCATGGGAATTACATAAGAATTTAATAGGAAATTATTTAATAAAATAGAGGAGTGCAATTACGAATTTTTAGTGAAATAATTTATAATTTATTATAATAAGAATAATTCAAATTAATTTTATTTTAAATTATTTTCATAATAAAAAGCCTTAATAAATAAATTTTGTGTCCCTATACCCAAATTATCTAGAATTCAGAATCCTAATTTTGTTTCCCTTTTTTTTTTTTTTTCTCTTGCTCCACTTTCTCCCTCTTTATATATTTGTGTTTCCCAATTTTAATTTTAAGTACCATATATGTATTTAATATACAAATACATTTGTGTATTTGCATTTTATATCCTTTGCATTTCAGACTTTATTTGTTTTTCATAATATGTATTTCAGTATCTATATTTCATGATTTCAAATTCAAACAGCAAAGAGACAGTATTTGCTGCTGTATTCAGTATATCTGTATATAAGAAGACCTAATTATCCAGATAATCATAGTCCAACAACAATATGTATCTAGTATTAAATATATAATTTAAAATAAAAGAATTATAATGTAAATTCAATTTAGTATCATGCCCAGACCTCTTCTCACCCTTTTCTTCCTATCAACCCATCCACATCTGCCCCTTCCTCTCTCAGTAAAGCTGCAGAGTTCTCTTTCTTTCTCAACAGAGAAATGTCTCACCATTTTTGTCAAGTTATGCTGCCATTTTCTCTGTTACCCTTCGTCCTCTTCCCTCTCTAATTCAAGAAAGGCTAGCTCATGCAGTAAGCTAATAAGAAGTTGAAGCACTGGACCTCGTTTCCAGAACATGCTAACGGCAATAAGGGCGGTTATGGGGCTACAGTGAGGCCGTGACTGAAGGTCTTACCAACGTCCCCCTTTGCTTCTTTATTGCTGTTTGAAATGGAAATCATTTTTTGGCAGTTGTTTACGGTGATTACGTTATAATAACCAACAGAGTTGTGAAACTTTGCAGTTTTTTATTTGATTATTTTAAGGTTCAATTTTCTTAATGTAAAATAACACTGCCAATACAACATGTGTTTAACAACCTTTTAACAGTTTCACTTGAACATTTTCTTACTAAACTACATATTAACTTCTGAATATGGTTTTCTGTGTAGATGAAATGAACTGTTAAACAGTGTAAGGGGCCAGGAAAAGTTTTTTTTTTTTTTTTTTTAATCATTTCTCTATAAGAAACTTTTGCCATCTTTGAGGGGAAGGGAAGGGCCGGAGTCGAACCTTTTTAATATAAAATTATATTATTTATATATGATTAAAATTATTTTTAATTTATATATAATAGATTTTAAATTTTACTTCTTTGATGGTTGAAACTGTAACTCTGCGGATCTGGGGTAGTGAATGAAATTCCATCTTATGTATTTGCTTTTTTGTTGAAATGCTCTTAAGCCATGGATTTTTGTCACTTCAGACGCAGTACATGTCAAGTCCATTAATTTCTGTCATAAAGATCTAATAAGCATTTTAGGAGAAGTAATAATAGAATCCTAGTGAAGTTCAAGTATACTGTTAGAAATTCGATAAAAGATCGGATTGTAGATCTTTTATTTATAACCATTTCTTAAGTCATTTAGTTCACATTTTGTTTATTATATTACATTTTTTTTTTGCACTAGCATTTTTATTTTTAATGTTTGACAAAATAACGTAGCACTGGTCTTGAATTATTTTCGTTCTACTAGCATATATGTCCGTTTTATAACAAAAGTTTAATTTACCTTTATGAACTCATTTACCCATTTTTTCTGTTCACTCGGTTAACATGTTGAATTCTGTTGGAATATATATGCCTTCCTATTATTATTTTGATTGATAAAATTGGTACTTAATAAATTATGCTAAGTCATGAGTGGTAGTGGTTGAATATAAATTGGTAATTGCTGTTTTATGGTAAGTCATGGTTGGTAAGTGGCAAGAACTGATTATTGCCAATTGCGAGTGGAGAGAGTATTTATGGTTGGTACTTGATGACTTTGTGAGCACGAAAAAAAAAAGAGATAGTAGTCTAACTTGTGAGCAAACTAAAAGAAAAAGATCCTATTTTTGTGTGGTGAGGCTTGTAACAAGTAGAGTGTGTTCTTCTTGAAATAGTTCAGTGTGTGAGAATTGTGTGAGTTGTTCCTGGTGTTGCTGTTAAAGAGTTGTATTTAGTTTTATAATATTTGAAATTTTATACTTGTAATTTTAATAGTATATGGGAAGAACTATGCTAATTGACAGTGGACTACCAAAATTTTTTTTAGGTAGAAGCTATTAATACTATTTGTTATTTGATTAACAGGTGCTTTATTAGACCTTTGTTGGACAAAACTTCCTATGAACTACTGAAGGGAAGAAAACCTAATCTTTTTCATTTGAGATCCTTTGGGTGCAAATGCTTTATGCACAACAATGATAAGGATACTTTTGGGAAGTTTGATCCCAAAAGTGATGAAAGTATCTTCCTGGGTTTTTCCTCCCAGAGTAAGGCTTATAAGGTGCTCAACATGAGAACAAAGTGTGTTGAGGAAAATGTGCATATCTTTAATGAGGAAAACTATGAAGGAAAGTGTGGAGATCAACTGGATGGTGAAGGTATTATACTAGTTCCCGACTCAGAGGATGAGAGTGAAGAGATGTTGGATGTGTCTCCTCAAAACCCTACTGAAGAACATCGGACTACTAAGGAGGTACATGATTCAGGGGGAACTAATCATGAGGTTCAAGACTCTCACATGTTGGAGGAACCAAAATCATTAACTTAAGGGTTTGGAAGAATTTGGAAGCACAAAAGCTCCCACCCTATGGAAAACATCATCTCACCATTCGATTTAGGAATGCAGACTAAGTTCAAAGTTAGAAACATAATGACACATGCAACCTACCTATCTCTGATTGATCCTAAAAACCTCAAGGAAGCCTTACTTGATGCAGAATGAATCATTTTTTATAGGAAGAGTTAAATCAATTTGAAAGAAACAAAGTCTGACACCTTGCTCCCTAACTAGCTGACATGACAGTCATTGGAACCAAGTGGGTTTTCGGGAAAAAACTGGATGATGAAGAAAGGATCACTAGAAAGAAAACAAGTTTAGTAGTACAGGGGCACAACCAGGAGAAAGGTATATATTATGATGAAACATTGCCAGAGTGGAAGCTATCAAACTATTGATTGCTTTTGAAGCTCACACGGAATTCAAGCTATATCAGATGGATTTACATAGTGTCTTTTTGAATGGTTATTTGTAAGAAAAATTTTTTGTTCAACAACCATCTAATTATTAAAGCTTTGAGTTTCCAAACCATGTGTACAAGTTAGACAAGGCTATGTATGATTTGAAACAAGCACCAGGGACGTGGTATGAAAAAGGTTGTAATTCTTTCTATTAATCATGAGTACATTAAAGGAAAACCTGATAACACTCTTTTCTTGAAGAAGGTTGATGAGAAGATCTTGATAGTTCAGAACTATGTAGATGACATCATATTTGGAGCCATAGATGATTCTCTATGTACTGAGTTTTCAGAGCTAATGAAGAGTGGATATGAGATGAGTATTAATGGGAGGGTTGAATTTCTTCGTAGGACTGCAAATCAAACAAGGTGAGACTTGAACAATCATTCATCAACAGAAGTACATTAGACAACTGTTGAAAAGATTTGATATGGAGAAATCAAAAGCAAGTGACGCCCCTATTGCTACTACCACAAAACTTGGGCATGAGGATGCTGGAGAATTTATAGTTGAGACCAAGTTTAGAGTAATGATAGGCTCTCTCATGTGCCTCACAGCTAGCAGACCAGACATTGTGAATGTTGGTTTATGTGTATGATTCCAGTCATTTATTAAGGAGTCTCATCTGATAGTTGTAAAGAGAATATTAAGGTACTTAAAAGGAACTCAGAATCTAGTGTTATGGTACCCTACTGTGATGCTTTCAGCCTGGTGGGATTTGCTGATGCTGATTATGCTGGATTTTTAGTAGATAGAAATATCACTTTAGGAATGTCTCATTTTGTAGGTCCATGTCTCATATCATGGGGAACTAAAAAATAAAATTCGGTGGCTCTCTCAATAGCTAATCAGAGTATGTTGCAGCTGCAACATGTTGTTCATAGCTTGTATGGATAAAACATGTAATGACCCTTAGGGTCATTTATGATAAATATACAGTGTCTTACATCTTAGAACATTTTAGTAGTTGCCCCAAGTCATTTATGACTTGCTGGGACCGATAGTTCGGATCCCTGACGACTCGGTCGAGATTTA
>JBDJHY010000116.1:2713912-2727413 GCA_039654485.1 Withania somnifera | reverse complement strand
AGTGATACTACTGTCGCTGCTGCTAGTGGTGGTGGAAGGAGGAGGTTTACGAGGTCGAAAATGAAGCTGAATATGGAGCCACTAGAAATGTCGAATGAGAATTGGGAGGCGTTAGACGAGAAATTGATCACAAGTAGTAATGGTGAACAACAGATGGACGTAGCAAAGAAGAAGGTTACGATTGTAGGAAGGCCTACTACAGTTAAGGAGCTTTTTGAGACTGGTTTGCTTGAAGGCTATCCTGTTTTCTATAATGGTGGCAAGAGGGTAATCCTCTTATTTTATCTTATTTATTTATTTATTTAATTTTGTTGTTGTTACTTACGCATTGATTGTTGCATGAAAATACCAAATATCAATATATTATACTCCTTCCGTCCCAATTTATGAGGCATAATTGAAACTTCAAGAGTAAATCAAGTTTTTCTTTGACTGAAATTTCGTTATACGATAACAATAACACACCCTGTTTATAAGTGGGTTTTGGGGAGTGTAGAGTGTATGCGGACTTTACTTCTACCATTGTACTCCTTTCGTCCCAATTTATGTGGTATAATTGGAATTTCGCGAGTCAATAACTTTTTGTTTGACCAAAGTTAACAAGATATAACTTGTAATCTGACAAGTAGGGTCTGGGTAGTCTAGAGTGTATGCGGACTTTACTTCTAGCTCGTATACATTATACTCCCTCCATAACAATTTATGTGGCACACTGGAATTTCGAGAGTAAATCAAGTTTTTATTTGACTGCAATTTCTTTATACAATAACAACAACATATCTTGTGTAATCCGACAAGTGGGGTCTAGAGAGTATAGAGTGTATGCAGTCTTTACTTCTGCCTCGTATACATTATACTCCTTCTGTTCCATATTATGTGGCACATTGGAATTTCTAGTCAATCAACTTGTTCGTTGACCGAAATTTCTTTGTGCAATAATAACAAGATATCCTGTGTAATTCGACAAGCGGGGTGTGGGAAGTATAGAGTATATGCAAACTTTACTTCTACATCGCATAGATAGAGAGGTTATTCCCGATAGACCCTCCGCTTGAAAAAAAGCAAATCCAAGCCTTCCGGAAAAGAGAATACAACTAAAATGTCTTAATGTCTTTATGTCTTTTAAATATTTTAAGTTGTAAAGTATTGTGATTTGTAGCACTTTTACGTAGTTTTCAAATATATAAATTTTATTTCGAAAAGCTTAAGAAGTTTTTATGTCTAAATTCAAGGTCAAAATTTAGAAGTTTGAATCTTGAAATTCCAATTGTGCCGCATAAATTGGGATAGAGGGAGCAGGAATTAACTCTGTTATATTTATGTTTGGAATAATTTGGGTCCGGGTAGAGCAGACTGGTTACATATGGTTTTGACAGAGGCTTAATAATAGCTGTTACATACACACACCTAGGGACAGAGACATGTACATTTTCATTATTGGCCGAAGAAAGGGATGGCAAAAACATTTGAGTGATTTCTTCCGATCTGTTCAAGCCATGATAGGACAGAGTTACCCATTCTTTGTGCTAGTGGGTGGAGGTAGCAGGTATCGCGTGGAATTAGTGGAGTACGTATAAGCTGGCCCATAAACCACCATTATCTGTGGTGGATCCATTGGGTATGTTGTTGATGTATAACTATTTGGTTGTAAACTCCATTAGCACAACAACACTAACATACTCAGTGTAATATCACAAATGATAGTGTCTTAGGAAGATAGAGTGTACATAGAGCTTACTTCTACCTTAGGAAGTAGAGAGCCTATTTCTGATAGACCCCCGACTCCAGAAAAAGCATGTCCAAGAAGATTGAAAAATAATGGAAGTGAAGAAATCATGACAAAATACTATTGAATGCATGACAGTTTATCTTGGGAAAAAGAACAATAACTATAATAAAGTAGTGCAACAATCAAAGTACATGAGATAGTAGATAGTAGCAGAAATTGAAGGACAAGAAACTATAGTATTGTAGGAACCCAATTAATATGGTATGTTAATTTAAGTTATTGTAGGAACTCATAAAATTTAAATCCTGGATTCGCTTCTGAGAGTTATAAGGAAAAGAAAGGGCTGGAAGCGCCCTACTTGTAGAAATTTTGGGTGCTGCCCAGTGGTCAGCCTTTCTTTTGGCTGCTGGGGTAGTTATGAGAGAAACCTTGGGGCCAGTTTATATTATGCCTCATGAATGTAGAAACAATGTATGCTGAGCGTGCTCTATTTATAGGTTATAACTTGAACATGAATGGGAGTCAAACAAGTTGAAAACAGTAAAGAAGCATTGGTGTTCAACTATGGACGTGTTACCTGTGTTTATTATATCATTTAGCTTTCTGTGCAGTTTCCCGTGTCAAAAATCTTATCTAGCTTTTCTGAGTCTATTGTTTCCTCATCTAGTTTGGACTCTGATTCAAATATGATGATGGAATTGAGTAATTTTGTCTTATTCTGAAGGCTTAAGTTGTCTTAATTTAGGGAATTCCACTGAGGGGCACAATCAAAGGTATTGGAATTCTATGTTCTTGTAATCTGTGCCAGGGTGCCAGGGTGAGTATTTGTTATTTATATTTCTCCTTTTTGCTCTTTGCTGACGCTGTTAGTTGTTTGGTTCTTGACATTTCCATTAACTGGCTGTATGACTTTTAAGTTTTATACCAATTTTGGTTCTTTTAGGTTGTTCTTCCTGGAAAATTTGAGATCCATGCATGTAAAACATATAGACGTGCATCAGAGTATATTTGCCTTGAAAATGGAAAGAGTCTCCTGGATGTGGTCAAAGAATGTAGGAAAGGTTCTTTGAAGAAATTAGAAGCAACAATCCGAAGCTTCATTGGCCCGATTCCTGTGAAAGAAAATATCATATGTCAGAATTGCAACGGTGAGCTTTCTAATGTGAACTTGGATATGGTGACATGTTTCCACGCAAGTACACTTAAATGATCTTTTTCTTGATTTCACATGGCGACCAGGGTCTTTTGCTGCAACTTCAGTTGGAAAAATTGACCAAATTTGTGATTCTTGCATAGTCTCTTTAAGATCTGAAGACACTCCAACTAAGCCAATAAAAGTTGAAGCTGGGTATGTTTTGGTTGAAATAAGCTTATGATTATAATGATCCTTTTGGGTGCTTCACTGAACTCTAATCTTCGTACTATCAGTTTCATTTTATGTGTATCAGTTTGACTTTATGTGTGTCAGTTTGACTGGCATGAAACTTTAAGAATGTAAAGAAATCTTTTGAATCTTGTAGCCTTAAACTAAATATCTTTGGCTCTTTGGGTCAGACCCTGTATATGTAATAAGAAGTTAACTAAATATCTATAAATATTTGACGGGGTGGACTTAGTTATTATTGTATATTAACTTAAAAAGTCTGAGTAGGATTCCATAAACATCAAATCCTGGATCCCCGTAGTCCAAGCTAAAGGCTAAATCATATAGGAAGAGCATGGTCTGTTAAATCTATTTTGCTTGACTGCTCGCATTTGGCTATCAGGATCAATGCTTCTAATGAATGGAATCTAACTAGTGCTTTTCATGAGCTTAAAACTATTTATCATTCTTTTGGATAAGTTGTAGGGATTCAACACTATTAATTGCACTAGCCAAAGGGCTCTTTCTCACATCTTATGTTTCTTTATTTCTCACATCTTATGTTTCTTTATTATTGATATCTTTTTGAGAGTTGAGTTTATGATTTTTCCATGTAAGCATTAGTTGATATCCTTTAATGAATGGTTATGTGGCAATTTATATTACTTTTTAGTTTGTATTGATGTTTTTCGCATGGTCAGAAGCTCTCAGTAGTCTCTGCTTTTGCTGTTATGACATTGCTAATCTTGTTTTTTTTGCAAAATTAGGATACTTGAGCCCGTTCTGAACATAAATTCCTTCGATACTTCAATTGCATCAGATGCTTCACTAAAAAAGAGTAGAGGAAGAAAAAAGAAAAAGTTGGTATTTTTTTTCCTGATTGACTTATTCTGGTTGATTTTGCACTGTGTGAACTTTTTCAACATGACTAGATGGTTCAGGAAAAATGTAATAATGGTGTTCTATTGTCGCTGTAAGGGCTGTGGAAATACTTTCAAGGAAAAAGTCTCTCAGAATATCTTCAGCACATATAATCTCAGGAAGGAAGGATCAGCCGAAGACACCAAACAGGTGTGTGTTATGTTACTTAATATTTCTCTATTTGATATTTTCACTTTTGCTTTGTTTGCAACATCGGATTTACTTGGTAAAAATGCAATTTTTTTTCCATATCTCTCTTATGGACTTTTATTTGGAATCATCAAGATTATCCAGCCCAGTTCTTTCTCCAAACACAAATGGGGCTCCTACAATGTGCAACTCTTTCAGTGATAAGATGCAGAGCAACATCTCAAAAAAGTTCGTGAATACTTGGCTAGTCTATTGCCACTAATTTCCTTTTATCCGATATATTACCTCACACTTGTATGGTGCCTGTATTCTTTAATTCAGATTATCAAAATCCATTGCAGCTTCAAATTCCTCCAAAATTGGTCCTCTTGGTATTTCAGTACACTCTAGGACCCAATGGAAAATTACAAAAAAGTTGGTATCATTCCTCTGACATTTGCTTATTCTGGATTTCATCTTCAGCATATTTCTTAGAAGTCAATGTCATTGTATTTAGGGATCAAAAGATGCATCGGTTGATTTTTGAGGAAGGTGGCCTGCCTGATGGAACTGAAGTAGCTTATTATTCTCGTGGAAAGGTACCAAGCATTCTGTTTTCTATCTTTTCCTTGGTAGTTGAGACATTATAATTGCTAAAATGCTAAATATGGTTTGTTGTGTCATAATTGTGATTCACTCGTTTTTTTTTTTTGGGCAGAAATTGCTCGTTGGTTATAAACAGGGTTCCGGTATATTTTGTTCTTGCTGCAATTCTGAGGTACAATTCTTGTAGCTTACATAATTCTTCAAAAAAATATGAAAACGTTGGTTCTTTGAATAGGGTTTCATGACCGTCACGTAAGGCATAATGATTGTTTTCCTGTTATGGTTAGGTTAGTCCATCACAATTTGAGGCTCATGCAGGTTGGGCGTCTCGCAAAAAACCGTCAGTCTCATTCTTCTGTTTAGCTGTCTTTTGAGGGATTTTATCCTTTTTAGCTGTTAGCTTACCTAGTTCTTCTGACACATTCCCGTTCAGATGTTTGACATTGTCTCGTCTCTGCAGCTATGGATACATATACACTTCAAATGGAGTGTCTCTACATGAATTTGCTATATCCCTATTGAGAGGTCGTAAGTCGTCTGTCAAAGACAGTGATGATCTGTGCATCATATGTGCAGATGGTGGAGTACTGGTGCTTTGTGATGGATGTCCAAGGGCATTCCATAAAGGTCAGAGTTGCAAGACCTTAATATTTTCACCCGGCGCTTTCTTTTGTGCATTTGGGATTCCTTTTTTTCTGTTTGGTGATTAAATCCATCAAGTTCTATGTCATCATCCCATGCATTCACTAACTTTTCTTTCTTTTTTGGTGGTGGTGGTGGTTTGGAGGTCAGTTTATGACAACTGCTTGCAAATTTGTTGTCTGGCATTAGAGCAATGAGTTAGACATTGAGACACAAGCCCCTTACTCGCCACACTGCTCTCTCTCAAAGGTGGGTGGGTGTGGAAACTTGAGAGACAGGAGTAAGATAAACAAAAGATATTATCTATCTCTAATTATGGAAGTTACTGTCCAAGTGCCAGGATTCTTTAGTTTGTTGTAGGCCCGCAACTTCCTAAATGTCTTTCAAGTTTAGTGTGCTCATCACATTTTGGGAGGACAAATTAGAGAGGAGAAAGTATGAAACATAATGTAGAGGAAGATAATATGCCTGAAACAATTTCAACTCTGATGATGAGTTCACATTGTGCAGTGTTTTACACCAGGTTCCATCCAAACTATCTCCTTCAGTTTTAGAGGAGTCTCTAGAAGAGTCTTTGATGACTAATAAGGATTACTCAAGTGGACTATGGCCATGTTTGTTTTTAATAAGATGAAGAAGTATGAATCTGAATATATGATTATTATTAAGATATTGTTTCTGGATCTGAACAGTGGATAACTTTAACACTGTTTTCCCCTTCAAATTGAACGTATACTCTCTCCGTCCCAATTTATGTTATGGTGTTTGCCTGGGCTTGAAATTTAAGAAATTAAAGGTGGCATAACCAAATATATGTAAAGTGTCAAAAGTATCCTTTAAAGTGAGTTCCAAGTGGTGGTGAGAGTTCTCATCAGTCTATTCATCAAGGGTAAAGTATGGATGCTAAGATTAAGTAGTTTCCAAAAAGAGGAAAGTGTCTTTTTTCGGGGATAATCCGAACATGACAAGTGGCACATGAAAGGGATATAGGAAGTATTATTATCTTTATATAAAGCTATTAAAAAAATTCAAATAAACTAATAGCTAAATGTTATATCCACTAATATAGAGAAGCTTTTTATTTGCAGTGTTGTAGAAATTGCAGATTCTAAGATAGATGTACGGTGACACCAGATTAGGTAAGATTAGAAATGACCACATTCAGCACAGTAGCACACATTGAGAATAAAATGTGAGAAGGTCGCTTGAGATAGTTTGGTGGACATGTTTTCATGTCCTGTATCGACCTATAGAGGTACCGGTCTCTAGGTGTGAAATATGTTAAATGAATGTTTTAAAAGGGATGGGATAGACCTAACATGGAAGGAGGGGGTGTCAAAAGACCTCCAAATGCTCTGTTGTTAAAGGTAGGGTACAATGAAAGAAAAAGATCCATATAGGTGATAGCTACTATTTGAGGATAGGTTTTAGACTCGTATGGAGCTTTTTTAATTTATTTATTATTATTATCATTTTTTTATTATATGTTTACTGATTTTTTAAACATATTTTTCAGTTTTATTTTATTTATTTTGAGGAGGAGGCGGAGAAGAGGTTGGTGGTGAAGCCGTGAGGTGGTTGGTCAGTAGTGATGGGGCTAAGTGATGTAGGTGGTAGGTGTTGGCGTATGGTAGAGGATGCTGGCAGTGGTTATGCAGTTATAATGAAACATTGATGTCATTCAGTACAAACACTTGTGAATATTATCCTATCGTCTTGTTGATTGACTTGAACAAGATAAAAGTGTAGTACCTGCCTTCGTTTTTTCTTGGGTCCAGATGAAGTTTTTGCTTTTCCAGTTTGACATGTGGACTGCTTCTTTAATTTCTTATTGGTTGAGAGCCTAAGTCACCTGCCTTCTTTTTTTCTTGGGTCCAGATGAAGTTTTTTGCTTTTCCAGTTTGACGTGTGGACTGCTTCTTTAAGTTCTTATTGGTTGAGAACCTAATGTCAAAAACACTAGGCGATTCTTCCCATGTGTCCTAGCTTTGGTGGATAGAGTTTCTTGATATCTGTCGCAGGTGGGAGTTATCTCGTGGATTTAGTTGAGGTACGCAAAAGCTGGCCCAAACACCACAGTTAATTAAAAAAAGAGGAAGCAACAATCATTAAGTTTCAAGTGGCTGTTACTTTTTTTTTTTCTTTGTTGATGACGGTGGTGTCAGGTAGCATGCGGCTTGCGCACACTTTGATTATCCACCGGTACGAACACACACACAAAAAAAAAAACTAAAGCACTTGGATCGGGTAATTCTGGCCATCAAGGCTTGGGTACACAAGTGACTGATCAACATACTAGTGTAATCTCAAAAATGGGGTCTTGGAAGGGTAAGATGTGCATGCCTTATCTCTGTGTTTGTGGGGTAGAGAGGCTATTTTTATAGGCCATCGGCTTAAAGCTAAAAGGTCATTGTGCACACCCTTACCCTGCATTTATGCAAGAGGCTGTTTCCACAACTCGAACCCATGATCTCCTGTTCGCTTAACAACTTTACCCGTTAGTGTAAGGATCCCCTCCCTTCTCACAAATGACTGTTCATCTATAAAAATAAAAGAAGGAAAAAATTTATGCTCTGATAGTTATCTACTTAATCCAATACATTTGCCTACAATGATTGTGTTTTTGGACAATCAGTTCCGTGTCTCCATTTAGGTGAGCAGCATGTAGCTATGGATTATTTTTTGAGAAAATTTCAGACTTGCCTCTGTTTTCTTTCTTACACCATTTAAAAATTCTGGTTGCTTTGTTGGTAAGATTTCAATATTAATATGTATTTCCAATTGTCTATGCAGAGTGTGCATCATTGTCGGCTGTTCCCCGTGGTAAATGGTACTGTAAGTATTGTGAAAACAAGTTTCAAAGGGAGAAGTTTGTGGAGAACAATGAAAATGCTATTGCTGCTGGAAGGATTTCTGGTATTGATCCCATAGAGCAAATAACTAACCGTTGCATTCGTATTGTCAAGAACCCAGAAGAGGCAGAAGTCATAGCATGTGTTTTATGCAGGTAGTTGTCTGCTTTCTGAAGTTGATCTAAGCCTAATGTCTTAGCTTTTGTAGTATGATGAAGTGCATATCTTTATATACAGGTGTTATGATTTTAGTAAGTCTGGATTTGGTCCACGCACAGTTATTCTTTGCGACCAGGTATTTCCTCTACGTTTTTTAACTGCCTTATTCAACTAAGTTATATGATTAAAATGCTTTACTTGCCTTTTAAGTGCAGTGTGAGAAGGAATATCATGTTGGCTGCTTGAAGAAACGCAAGATAGCAGATTTGAAGGTTAGTCCATTTGCATTTTAGGATTATTTCATGGAAGATCTCCTTTTTTTATTCAGGATTCCTTGTCCTTTAGTTTGTTTAATTTCCCTTTTCTCTCTTTCTTTTCCTTTTAAAATTATATCTTTTGGATTCTCATGTTAAAATTTAGTGCGACTTGCATTACAGGAGTTGCCCAAAGGAAAATGGTTCTGCTGTGTGGATTGCAAGAGGATCTATTCTGCACTGCAAAATTCACTGAGCTCAGGAGAAGAAAAGCTGTCACAATCTTGCCTGGGTGGTGTAAGAATGAAGCTAAAGGAAAAACGTATGGATTTTGTTGGTGATCTTGACGTGAGGTGGAGACTTCTAAGTGGAAAAATTACTTCTCGTGAAACCAGAGTGTTATTAGCAGAAGCTGTTTCAATCTTCCATGTAAGCATTAGCCCTGGATTTTTATTGTCCAAACTTTCAGTGAGCCGACTTTGGCTATGATAACCATGTCCACTGTCTGATGTTAATTAAGACTGTTTAGTCTCCAATCTATATAATGGAATGGGTTTGCTGAGAGGATTCAGTTTTATGCTCATACATCATTTTTTAAAACTTGCTAATCATGAGAAAGAGATTTGTCATGGGTAACTTTGTTTCTTGTAGCTTTAGCTGCCGTTTCCTTTTGTAGTTCGAGCTGATTTCGTATTCTCTTGATGTTATTTCATCATATTTTCTTCTATGCTCAAGTTGAGGTTTATGATTTTATTACTCAGTTTGTGGTTAGTTCATTCCAGGTTTTCTGTTTCCCTTACAGGGTTTTAAAACTATATTTAGATTGTATTTTTTATTTTTTCCAATGAAAAATGAGTGGAAAAGTTAAAATCGCCATCATCATCTTGACTTTTCAGGATTGCTTTGATCCTATTGTTGATTCGGTAACTGGGCGTGATTTCATTCCATCTATGGTCTATGGGTGAACTTCTTCATTATTATGCTGAGTTAACTGGATTTTCATTTATCTTGCCATTGTTGCTATCTATGATATTTGTTCTTCTCCTTGCAGAAGGAATATTAGGGGCCAAGACTTTGGTGGGATGTACTGTGCTATATTGACAGTAAAGTAAGAAGCGTGTTGCAATTTGTTTCATTTAGAACTTTCTCATTTTCAAGCACATTTTGATTGCATAATTTACGAGGCTATTTGGATGTTGTGCAGCTCAGTAGTAGTATCAGCAGGGATCCTCCGTATTTTTGGCCAGGATATGGCAGAGCTTCCTCTTGTGGCAACACATATTGGTAGCCAGGGCCAGGTAAAGTCGTGTAACATACATTCAGACCTAAACCTTATGTCCCTTAAAATCCACTTTAATCTGAATTCATATTTTGCCACGGTGAAGAACATCAGCACAATGCATCTAACATCTTCATGCTGGCTAGATGTTTGTGAATTCTAATGATGCTTTTGTGGGAAATCATGGCTGCCTATTACATGTTAATAGGTCCTGTGAAGTAAATAGAGTTGGTGAAATTCATCTTATAAGTTAAGAATGTATGCTTTTGAATGTTTACAGGGTTACTTTCAGTTGCTCCTCTCCTGCATAGAAAAATTACTCGCATTTTTGAATGTGAGAAGATTTGTACTCCCTGCTGCTGCTGAAGCAATGTCCATATGGACTGAGAAATTCGGATTCAAAGAGATACCACCAGATCTGGTATGTCTGCATCTGTTATTCGTCGTTTTTTCCTCCTCCGAATATAAAGCGATTGATTTGACCTAGTTTTGCTTTTTCTAAGCGACTGTTTAACATTGCAGCTTGTCAGCTACAAAAAGACATGTTGGCAATTGATTACCTTTAAAGGAACATCTATGCTGGAAAAAATGGTTCCTAAATGTCGAATCATTCGTAAGGAGGAAACTGAAACTGCTGCACCAGATGAGAAGTAGGTAGCCAAAGAAGATTCTTATTTTCATTGAACCCATTCCGTAGAGCGGTTTCTGATCACATTTGTATATTTGAGTCTTATTAAATCAAAGAGAATGAATTGAACTTTACAAATTGTGAATTTGAGAGGATCAAAATTTTGTAAAAATGGTTCTTGTTATTCAAAAGGTTAAAGCTGGTTGCATGTTTACAAGTTACATAATGGTTGTTACATTATATTGAAATAGCAAAATCAAACATGTCATCTCCTGTTTGTGATAAATATTTTAATTAAAGTTTTCAGTTGGAACCCTGCTTAATATCAAGTTACCTTTGTTAGGACCGCCACCAGCAGCCGCCATATCATAGCCACATGGTGCATCTCTCTCAACACTTTTAGAATTCCAACCAATATAATACATTTGCTCGTGATCGTATTTACCTAAAACTGTCATTAAATTCTCCGTAAAAAATTCGGTATCATCATCTCCCATTACGAACCACCTCACATTCGTCAACCCTAGTTTGAAGCTCTCCTTCACAATCCTCGCAAGCCTCACAGCTGACCTACAGTCGCAAATTAAACTAAATATATTCATAATTTAATTATATATATTTGGTTAGACGTTTTAAACTTGCTTGGATTAATTATATCTAGATAAATAGATGAGCAATAACACGAAATGCATATCATAAGAAACAAAATCATGTGTAAGTACATTTTTAGACAAGCTAGTTGCATTTATAGCCCCTTTGGTTAAACTTTTAAAAGTAGTTTATTTTGAAAAGTGCTATTTAAAAACTTACTTTATGTTTAATCAATAAATTTTAAAAGCTTATTTGCTCATCAGTTAGTGTTTGAAGAAGCTTTTTAAAAGTGCTTTAAAATGTATTTTTCTCAAAAGTTCTTTTCAAATAAGTATTTTTGAAGAAAAAAAAAACTCATTTTTTTTAGCTTATGAAAAATAGTTCTTTCTACTCTCTCAAAACACTTATTTTCTTTTAAAAGCATAGCCAAGCACTTTACTTTTTAAAATGAGTACTTTTTAGGGAAAAAAAAACATTTTTGGAGAGAAATAAACTTAACCAAATAGGCCGTTGGACCAAAATGTATGGTTTAGGAAAAGAATCTCCGACTATCGGGTCATATACTTTATGAAAGGGGTAGAGTAATAGAAAATATAGCCAGCTGTGCGGAAGGGCTTTTTCATTGGTAGCTAGGGCCGGAGTTATGTAAGGCCGAGGGGGCAAACCCTTCGGAAGGAAATTTCATTTTTTATACATGATTAAAATTAATTTTTATGTATATATAATATATGCTGAATTTTTAAACCTTTTTTGTAAAAATTCTGACTTCGCCATAGCTAATAGCATCCCAAAATGACTTTGTAATGTCAATTCATTATTTTGTAATACAGTAGGAATAAAAAATAGAGTAGAAATAGCTCTTCAATATGAAATAAAACTGTAATATCATTTTTTGTATATTTAATATATCACCCTTCACTCTATGTGACTATGTCACGACGTACTAACCTGTCACCAAACCAACAAGTGTACTTGAATTTGGAATTGTCTTGAGAGACCCTATAGGGCGGGGAAGTTTCGGGCCATGACTCGTTTTCATGGGGCTCCTCATCGAGCCACACAAACCCTCGCGTTACATTTGGTTTCCACCAGAGACCAGAGTAACGCGAACGATTTTTCCACGTTTTTGCGAAACATTCAATGCCAAAGAGAATGTGAGATATATTTGTATCTTTTTCTAAATCCTTGTTGACATCTTCTGTTAGTTTATTTGAATCCTCATATCTCTTTGGATAAATGAGGAGTAAAGGAGATTATTGAAAGGGAAGAGACTAAGCAAATGGCAATTATAATGCCCTGCCCTCAATCATAAAAATGTTGAAAAGAGTTGGGACTAATTTATGGATCAAGAGAGACGTCACCTGATTAACTAAATCTCTTGCTGTTTTCTTCTAGAGTTTTTGTGTAAAGAGTACTAACCTAAAGGATTGGGTCCTATTTTCTTGATACTTTCAAGTTTTATGATATATTTTGACTTAAAAATTAGAATTTAAATTAATTTAATATTTTTTAAGTTAAAAATTATAAATAAAAACAAGTATATAAGTTGCAAAACTATTTATATTAATATGATTAAAAAATATATTTTATTCTTTGAACCCTATATATTGTGCTTTACTTTTTTATGACCTATTGAGAAAAATTCATACTATTAAATTACATCTACTAGTGGTCACCCCTTATATAAAGATAAAGTGGATGAGTCAGGAAACCCATACAAATTTTAATGTTTCATTGAGATCAGACCACTGGATGAATACATAATTATGATTGAGTAATTATCACTCTTAATATTATTTTTTTGCATTTTGATCAATTACATAGATCTAGTTGAAACATTAATCTATATATTGAGAAAGTGCGTACGCTATTACTACGTAAGATTCACTGCAATGGATTACGTGACATAAATTCAAAATTGTAGGACATCAAAATCAATGTTTGGAAGCTAAAGAAGTTGTCCAAATTCATTTTCAAATGTGTTTTCAAAGAATATTAATTAACGTTAGCGATATTAACTTAAGGCTTTAAAATAAAAAAATAGTATAAAAAATTCAACCGAATTGTGGGGGGAATTAGAGGTGTCCAATGCACCGGTTTTTTAAAAATGGATTATTGCCGTTTGGGACCGTTTGACAACGGTCTAAAACGGTTAAAATTTATTTTTTATTAAAAAAAAAATATTTTGTTATAAATAACACTTCAAAATTTTCATTTTCGCAACAATTCTCTCAATATCTATCAATTTCTCTCAATATTTCTTCTAAAAAAGTGTGTGAATTTTGTACAATTAATTTCTTAATTTATTATTTAGCGATTATAATTAGCAACATCAAGTGATCAAGTGA
>JBDJHY010000116.1:2604678-2615520 GCA_039654485.1 Withania somnifera | reverse complement strand
AACAGGTGCGTGTCGGATTCACCAAAAGTAGTGTATTTTTGGAGAATCTGTCACAGGTGGGGATCAAAAGTGAAGAGTTCGCGCAACTTAGATTTGAAGTTTATGAGGCGGAGCTACAATTTGAACATTTAAAGTTTATGAGACGGAGCAAGGATTTGAAGTTTATGAGGCGGAACAAGGATTTGAAGTTTATGAGGCGGAACTAGGATTTGAGCTAGGATTTAAAGTATTTGAGGTGGAGTTAGGATATTAAGTTTGTGAAGGGAGATATGATTTGATGTTTTTGAGAGGGAGTTAGGGTTTGAAGTTTATGAGGCGAAGCTAGGATTTAGTGCTAGTTCTTTTTTGTTTGATTTGTCAAAGTAATCTCTTCTTACTGCTGTGTTATCTTCAAGTCATACTTTCAAATAAGAAGTGTTTTGCTTAAATGATTGACTAAAATTAAGTTTTTGATTCCTAGATTGATCAATTTACTGCGTGAAGTGAAATCTGAAAAATGTTAGTAATAAATTGGACATCAGATGGACTCTGGAACTTTTTGTGATTTGAAATAATAGTTAATCAGTTGCAAATTTGATGATCATGTCGTTGTTCCTTAATGTTATTTGTTGGATTGTTAGCCGTTACTGTGAATTTATAGTTGAAGTCTAGAACTATAAAATGATCAGTATTTAGATCCTAGCTCCGGCTCCAAACATGTCTTACACATGTTATTTAAGAAAACTAGATAAAAAGTTTGTTTGGGATTCAGTGAGAAATAGAATAAGGTATTTATGTAGCCTGATAATAAAATCTGAAATTCATGTAATTTTTTTAAAAAAAATAATCTGAAATGTTCTGTTGTCTGAATAATAATAGACTTTGTTTTTAGGATGCTATAAGAAAGAAGAAATACGAGAAAAAGAAAAGAAGACAACAGATTGTTAGGATGGTTTTCACCAATCTCTAGGCTGTCCTTTAACATACTGCTTATTATTCTTTAACCTTGTTTTGACACATTGTTTCAGGTGTTGAGTTGAGCTGATTTCCCTTATTAATGATCAATTATATTTTATATCAGACGACTAATGTTTCTGTTGTACATAAATATGCAGATACCTTCGTGCTATTGCTTAAGATTGCCTGAACTCAATCTATATGTGTTAGACATACAACATTTAAGTTTCTTGTGGGTAGTAACATAGAGTAGAATCAATGTGCTGGTAGGAGGTATCCAATGGATTAGTCAACATGCACACAAACTGGCATGGGCACTACTGTAAAAGAGGAACCTAGAGTATAATGAATTCATGTCTGCATGCTGCATTAGGTGAATGCTCCGACTGGCAAAAGAATGTAAGACAAAAAGAACGAGAGAGAAAGAGCAAGCAAGTATGTAGCTTTTACGTGATCATTTTTTCCCCTCATCTGTCTCTTTGTCTCTCGTTCTCATCCTGATAGTTGATTTTTTTTTAGTTTATTTAATTAGTTTATTTAAACATCTTTTGAACTTGTCAAGTAGTTTCTCATATGATGGTTGATCTTTCTGATACAATTTTCCACTTACTATTCCTTTGTCTGATGACTAGGTGTCGATTTTAAGATTAAGACGCTCACTGTTAGTGGGAAACGACTGAAGCTTACCATTTGGGACACAGGTATCACTAAATTAGTGTCTAGCCTCTGGAATTTGGGTTACTATATTATATGGTATGCTTACCTGTATTAATCATTCTAAAAGTACGTAATCTGGTTCAGATGAAATCTGCTTGGCTAAAACTTTAGAACTCCATAATTTAGGAACATTTTAGTAGGCCTAATAATCCTAGCTTTTTGAGTTCTAAAAAGTTAGTACCATTTAAGTTGATATTCCTTATACTGGAAATAGTTGATGATACATAAATGGTACGTGATAAAATCAAGTCTTGTTAGGAAAATAATACTTACTTTGCATAATGAAGTATGTGAAACGGTGGTTTCAAATTAACACAGCATCATATAAATCTCTTAGTGAAATGGTGGATTTATGTGCTTAAAAACAACTTAATGTATAGAGGTAAATCAGGTAAATTAGAGGTTTCAATAGATTAAGTATGTGTTTTTTTTTTTGTTGAGAAAGTTAAGCATAGATTAAGTAAAATGGTGGATTTATGTGCTTAAAAACAACTTAATCTACAGAGGTAAATCAGGTAAATTAGAGGTTTCAATAGATTAAGTTATTATTTATTTGTTTTTGAGATAGTTAAAGTATAGATTTAAGGTTTTTTTTTTTAAAGAAAACTTAATTGATAACTTTCTCAAAAGAAATAAACAGAACTTAATCTATTGAAACCTCTAACCTCTAATGTACCTGATTTAAAAAAAAACACACCTTAATCAACATGATGAGAGGTTGGTTTTAACTAAAGATATGCCAATTTGATTTTCACTTGCATTTTAAGACTAGCCTATGAGATAAATCGTGAAGATCAATCAAGGAGATTAACCCATTCCCTCATCCAATATTTTATACCATATCACTCTCCCTGCATACCAGGATATCTAGAGCGTGCATAACACAACATTGGGGCCAACACTGGACAACACAACAAAAGAGATGGCTCCTAGATCAACAGAAAATATAATACCAACATACCAGTATATTTCCGAAGTGGGATGGCTCTTAGATCATATAAAGAAAAATAAACCATTTACTTAGCTAAATCCAAATTCTAGTTCACTAGGTGAGGACTGTCTACGACCATATAAGAAGACAATAATCCATCCTCATTGTAACATAACCACCATTAAACTTTCCTCTATGCAACAAAATTAATATGTTAATATTTGCATGACATTGAAACACTATGCGGAGAAGTGTCTTAAGGCTTTTCTTAGAGATGAGTTCTGGAATTCAACATTTTGGTGGAACTACGGAAATCAGTTTTACTGATCAAAAGAAATATTTTTACTGAACTCAAGTCTTTCATGGGTGGAACTTTTACTGTTCTACTCTTAACCATAAACCATTTTGTCTCAGTATCCTTGCTGAAAAAATTCATAAGTATTTGGTTTAACTTAGATCCAATGGAACGCTCTAATTTTATATATCATCTTTCCTTCAGCTGGACAGGAGAGGTTCAGGACACTGACAAGCTCCTACTACAGAGGTGCTCAGGGGATCATTCTTGGTAAGTAATAAGGGAATTGATGCATTTTCATATTTTGCAAATCCATTGTTGATAATGCATCTATGGTTAGCTAGAGTTAGGCTTTTGTTATTACGTCACTCATCTACAGTGCAGTTTAATGCCATTCTGCCGTTTTCCATCATGACAGAACAATCCATAATTAAGAGTCACTTGTAATAGCAATCTATAAAGGTCAACATCTGCTGTAGCTAGTTTAAAGCTGGATTTATTGATGCACTTCTCTTTCAGAGGGTCGCACTCGATGCCTATTCATTTTTTTTTCCTTATGTTTTCTGGGATTTACATCTAAGGGCTTATCCATACTCTTTTTACAAGCCATTTCCATTAATCAATCGTCCGCAACTTTTATTTTTGATCCAGCAGCCGTTCATATTATTGCATGTCCAAAAGTAGAGTTTCTTTTTTTAATAATACTGGTGAAGGTCTCAGCTATTGGTTTTTGGAGTTTCTTCTCTTAAATAATGTCAACTAACTGCAATCCATTCTTTTAAATGACGATGATACTTAGAGCAGATCTTGATGGTAATTGACAAGCCAGTTTAGTTGAACAATTTGACCAATAAAAAGGACAACTTGGTCCACTAAGCTTTCGTTATACATGGAGTACGGGAAGGGATGGACCTATTGGGTCTATTATACACAACTTTAAATTACTTTTCTTTAAGTGTTGTTTCCACGGCTTGAACCCATGAACTTTTGATCACAGTGTCAACTTATACCATGGTGCCAAAGTTCCCCTTCGTTGAATAATCTGATTAAGCTTCCAATAAATCTGCTTCCAGTGATAAGTTTAATGATATACTATTTTACGTAGTCTTTTTCCAGCTGCTGGAGTTCGATCTGCCAAGAACAGTAAGCAAACATTCCAATTCATTGTTTTCATGACAACAATATAGAACTTCCCTGTGATGGATTTTTTGCTGATTATTGCCTCAGTCCCTTCTGACTGGCTCCCTGCAGAGCTACAAACTCCAAATATTTACTAGCATCAAGGTTAATAGGGGGTTTCTGTATTTCTGCCTTTAAACAGCTTTCCAATCTCCATTAATTGATAAGACTTGTGGGATGACTGGTAGCAAATGATCAAAATCCAAAAAAGTGTCCATGTAGCTTTCAGATACTTGACACGAAAAGTAGTTTCCCATTTTTTTTCATAAGAAGCATTTATCTGTGTTTTCTTTGTTGACATATTTCTACAGTCCTTTTAGATGCTTTGTGTTCTCGTTAATTCTTAATGCGTTCTAACTATTATATTTACTCTTATTTAAATTTTGTTTACAGTCTATGATGTGACAAGAAGAGAGACCTTCACAAACCTTTCTGATGTGTGGGCAAAAGAGGTGGAGCTGTATAGTAATAATCAGGATTGTGTAAAGATGCTGGTTGGAAATAAAGTTGACAGAGTATGTTCTTTGTAAACTGAACATTCTTGTTTGTATATCTTTTCTAACTTTTTTCGATGGTTGTGTTGCAGTCGATTCATCTTACTTCTTGAATGCTAGGAGATTCATGGAAAAAAAGTAAATTAAGAGGTTGATATCACCTCTTCAAATGTGAAATACTGTCTTGTGGAATCTGGGAACTTGAGTAATGCTTTTAATAGGAAGTCATGAAAACTATGATTAGGGATTTTCTTTCTACTTTCTTTTACAAATAGTGCTGCTACAGTTACAAGAATTTAATATGTTGAAGCAAATGTTTAAATAAAACAATAATGAAGCTGTATGGGACCTAAATGTATGAGTGTTCAAACTTCAAATGAAAAAGAAAAAGAAAAAGAAAAAGAATGGATCACAGAGTTAAACGATGAGTTTGGATAACTGTTAAGAGAATATATGCCTCTGGGAATGTACTACCTATCTTATTTTATGGTTCTGTTAGGATGATTTTGGTTACATGTTATTGCTTTCTGCGGGAATATCTTTTAACGTTTATCTTTATTGATCTTTTGCATTAAAATTAATGTTGCAGTCCATTATTGGTGCTTGAATAAAGTCTATAAACCAACTCTTGTTCTTACTTTACTATTGGCTTATCAGGAGTCTGAGAGAGCTGTGACCAGGGAAGAAGGCATTGCCTTAGCAAAGGAACTTGGAGGTCTATTTCTTGAATGTAGTGCTAAAACTCGAGAAAATGTGCAACACTGCTTTGAAGAGCTTGCCTTAAAGGTAAATGATACATTCACGACTTCTCCCTAGGATTCACAAAGATGTGTTGTTGTCAAAGTTAGCATCATATGCAAAGTAACATGTTCTACTGGTTACTAATATATAATTTTTTGACGCATCAAATTTGCTTTTTAGATCAAAAGCCCTCGTAGAACATTATTCTGATGGCCGTATTGGGCAGTAGCTTTTTACTCCCATAAGTGTTTAGCGGAAGATATCCCAAGCTCATCCGTTGTATGCCGTGGGATATCTCTCTTGTTTCCAGTTGTAGTGTACATTCGTAATTCCCCTGGTTTTTACGCACAAAAAGATGTCTTATTATCATCACAGTAGATCAGTGCAATTTATTCTGAAGATCCATCGTGTTTTTCACTTAAGAACATTGTCATTTACTAAACAGGTAGTATAACCAATGGACTCGCAAGATTATGAACCCATACAGTCCAGTGTTGTTTCTCGACTTAATATCCTAGACCTTCAAGCTTGAGAAACATTGCAGTCCAACAGTTTTGATCTGGTTGATTTAAAATCGGATTCATTTGGTCAACTCATATCTTTTCAAGGATTAACGTTTCCATCGGATTTTCTAACTAGACTACTGTATTCAGATAATGGAGGTGCCTAGTCTCCTGGAAGAAGGATCCACTGTAGGGAAGAGAAATATCTTGAAACAGAAACAAGAACAGCAAACACAACAAGGTGGTGGTTGCTGCTCATGAAACTCTTCAAACTCTAGGACTTAAAAATGACTAAGTGTGCACTAGATGGTGCATATCGAATATGTATATGCTGTTTTCTCTTCTTCTTACTGTTATCATGGTGCTCTGAAAGTGGTTAGAACTGTCATGTAAAGTAATTGATCAATGTTCTTGTTAATATTTGCCTGATTGCTGTTAAATTGGGTGGTTTTTATAATTTTAATGTGCACTTCATCACTAACTGCCTTTGAGAATCAGCACCATATTGCAATTGCACTATATGTTTTCATTTCCTTTATATTGTTCAATCTGAGGCAACATCAGAATGGCAAAATGCTACTTCGAGATTTGCAAACCAAGATCTTCTCAGGGTCTAACGCTATCTCCCCTATTATTAAGTCACTTTATATCAAATTTGAATTCATAGAAGATCAAATAGCATGCATCTAAGTCATACTACAACAACATACAAGTGCAGTCCCACACGTGAGTTCTAAAGCTAATTGTGCCCGTCCCATGACTACGACTTTTTAAAACTAGTTTATCTGAATTAATTTAGGTGCACCTTGACTTATTCAACTGGTTGTACACAAGGAATTTGAACTCAAAACCTCATCGTTCTCACTTCATCTACTTGATCGACCATTAAGTCACACTTTTGAGTGCAATTACAAATTTTACAAAAAGAAAAATTATAAAAAAGGAATTGCAAATTAGAATCCAAGGTATTTTCACTAAAAATAAATGCCCCCTGCCCCTACAACTTTTATTTGTCCAATTTAGAAAATGAAAAAATAATTTATCATTTAAGTCCTAATTTATCGTTATTATTAACATTAGTCATTACTCAAAGCATTGAATTTACTCATAGGATGATATAGTAAAATTGTAATACTACTTAATGCCAAGGGGTGTGCCAAATGAAATACTAGACAAGTAAAAATGCACGGAGGGAGTAAAACAAAGGAATTAATGTTGAAATTCACCTGCAAAAATTCATGATACTCAAATATTCCTTTAAGATGAGGGAACAAAATAACAAAAAGATCTCCCTACACAAGACTGCATAACTCAATCACAAAAATACCACCTATTCTACAGTTCTAGTTGATAAATCATTAACCACCACTTCAAAAGGATGAGCATTTTCATACTGCAACCTCATTATAAGGAGTACTGCAACATTCAAGAGCATATTCTACATAATGTCCAGGCTTCCAAGGTTAGTCTTGATAATAACTTTGTACCTAAAACAGGAGAAACATATCAACGATAGCCGAGCGTACCAATTTTCTTTAAGTAGACCTATAGGGACGGCCAATTTCTGCTCCTATAGCTTCATCTAAGATTATGCAAGCTTCACTTTCAGGCTCAACAAGCTCAGACGGGGTCTGCAACAATCACAAGTGAAACAAGCCATATCGAATTAATCAGACATAAAAAATAGTCTAATTTGAGTATTTCAACTTAAATGAATGATGTTTCAGCTGCACTCACCTTTCCTAATAAATTCCTCATACAAGCAGAAGCCCCTGAAGCTATCAATAATTTGATAACATCCAAATGTTCACCCCTGGCAGCATGATGGAGAGGCTATAAAAATTATACGAGTACAATCAGTACAAGGTAGAGATAAGATCTGTATACACACCACCCTCTGCAGATCTCACTTGTAGAATTACTCAGGGTATGTTATTGTGTAATCAGTACAAGTACAAGATGCTGTAAGGAATATACTCGCTCCATTTCAACTTTTGAAGAGCTGTTTCATTTACTAATTTCCAGGATTTATATCACCAACTTAAAATTAAAACTTTGCAGAATGTTAACTACTAGCAGAGATCCATGCTGCTCGGACTCTTCAAAAAGCCACCGAGTATGTGTCGGATCCTCCAAAAGCAGTGCATTTTTGGAGGATCCAATACGGGTGTGGCAACATTTTTAGAGACTCCGAGCAACATAGGTAGAGATGCCTCACCGTGTCACCTTCTTAATCAAAGGTGTCCAGCATCCGTTTCACACATTCATGGTCAGGAGCATGGTTTATTAGCAGACGGGCTATTTCTGTGTATCCTGTTAAAATAATCAGCATTCATAAAGTAAGCAATCTGAATTTATGATTTCTTCTTTATTGAACCTATATTAACCCCTTAGCCCTCAATTCCTCGAAAGCCTCAGTTAGTTAATGTAGTTGGTTCACGCGATGCCTGATAAATGTGGTCAGCCTAAGATTCGCTATGTGTGCCATCTCTTTACGGTTAAGAAAATTAATATGCTTCAAAAGACACGACAAGGGCTTGGAATTAGCAAGCATACAATATTACCTCCAGCACAAGCATCATGCAATGGAACTGCTCCATCTTCATCCGTCGACACCACAGAAGCTCCCCTCTCTAACAGTAGCTGGGTAACAAAGATAATATTGTATTAGTATTAGTCAAAAAAAAAAAGTGTAATTCCACGAGTGGGGCGTATTAGTCAAAAACATGATAATGAAATCAACATATCCATTTGTAATGTCTGCTTTAGGGACTGTTTCCGATTGAGAGTAACTGAGTGGACCAACCTCCACACACGGCAGATGGCCATACAGACAAGTAATATGAAGAGCAGTGTCCCCATCTCCTAGAGGTTCATCAATGCTTCCATTAAAATTATCTGCAGCAGTCCATCAACTACATAGTTTCATGAGTGTGACTCAGACATGGATAACAATATATATAAGAAAAACTTATATTTGATAGGTTAAAGTATATAGAACTTATTTACTTCTTCCAGAAGACATGGGCGAGGATAATCCACCATAAATAACAATGCAACATCATGATCAAATTGTAGCTCAGATGGATATTCCAACATTGGGTAAGAGTAGTCGCAAATTGCAACATGTGCATCACAATTCAAAGTGTGATCTACCAAGAGTATGTTACTGTGTCCCACCTAACTGAATGAATTTGATATGTAGGTAAATCTCCATTTCCCCCTCTCTTGCGTCCTTATATGGGCATTGCATTTGTGAAATTTCAGTTTAAACCATTTGTATCCCTTTCATTACCCTTGGGACGGATAGCAGGATTCACAAAACTAATCTTGCCAAAGGGGTTTCAAACAATAAGGTGACTCTCTTCAAGACCAATCTCTAAAGCACATCCGTTTGTGAGTATTTGGATATTAGAGGTACCAATATGGAAGGAAAGAGATCCATCCTGAAAAATACCACCAGTTTGATTTCATCTGCAACCTCGGCCTTATAAGCCACTTCTTTGGTCAAAGACAAATTTCATCAATTAATCTCACACACTCCGCTGCATTTTCTTCACCCTCCAATAGTCCTGTTCTAATTGGCTAGTTCGTCCACAGATACCAAAGCTTAGTGTGTTAGTATGCTTGCATCTTACATTAGGTTCAGTGTTAATAAGAGTGCTTTTACTTTGACTAGAGGTTAGTGTACAACAATAACCACGCCTCAATCCAAAATTAGTTAGCATCAGTTACAAGAATTCTTACTGACCATGATTGTCCATTTATATATCTGAGGCCAACATTATACAAAATAAAACAAAATAGAAAGTACTACAAGCTCTCCAGCCTATGGCAGAAATGCAAGGTAAGATTGAGTACAATAGGGTCCGGTCCTTTTCCGGACTCTATCCACAGCAGGAGCTTTATTGGACCAGACTGCCTTTGTAGAAAGTACTAGAAGCTCCCTATATTTTCTACGGCATAAAAATCTCAAATAGAGCTAAAAGCCTTCTAGAAAGCATAAGATCAAAAGTAAACATACAGACATGATCAAAATATATTTTCAACTAATTTGCATCACTTATATACATCTTTTCCCTCCATTCTGCTTTATGTTTTGCTAAGTCTACATGAATTCTAAGAGATTGTAAGTTGTAAGTTTTTCGAGACAACTTACTTCCATGTTATTTCAATTCTTACCCCGTTTCTTTTGAACTCATTCACTCATCATGATTCTCACTCTTACAAACCGGTGCATCTGGAGTTCGAAGTAAAATACGACCAAACTATCTTAGGCGAACTTCTCTCATTTTATTTTCAACATATACTATTTGCACCTTCAAGCCAATGTAGTCCATTTTAATCTTCACTCGAGGTTTATATGCAATAGAAAATTGAATATCAGACTGGGACAGGTCTAAATCAAGCAAATTGTGATAATAATGTTCACATACAGTCAGCGCCAGAGACCAGGGGCGGATCTACAGGGGGCCGAGAGGGTTCAATTATAATGTATATATAAGGTACTTTTTAAATATTTCATGTGTATAGATATATATTGAACTTCCTAAATATAAGATTGGAGGTTGGTTTAGTGATTGAGGGGGTACTAAATTCCCCTTGAGGTTCAAGTTCAAATATCAAACACTACATTTTTATTTTTTCGAAGCCACTGCCAGAGACGGAGTAAAGATTTTGAGTCTATGGTTCTAGATTCTACAAAATGGAGCTTACTGATTTCTAAATAAAAAATTCAAACATATTAAGTGAATTTTTTAACACGAATACAATTACTACACTAAAGCTACCGAATTCTACCGAACTTACAAGTAAAAAAAATGTAGCTCCGCCCATTCATATACTTGACTCCAACTAACTTAAACTTGAAATTGTAAGTGTTGTTGATTTAATCGTTCCCTACCCCGTGACTGTGGCGACCGAGCAAGCTTTTACACATCTCAACTAAATTTACAAAATACCTACCACCTCCCACCAGCAACTAAATTTACGGAATACCTACCACTTACCACCTCCCACCAGCACCAAGTAGCACGTAACTCTACC
>JBDJHY010000116.1:2501704-2514310 GCA_039654485.1 Withania somnifera | reverse complement strand
TAGATGTGTGGGTTTTCTAGGTGTGATATGATCTGGAATGTGGTTATTAGAGGCATGGTGGGGATGAGTACAGTGAAAAATAAAATGCGGGAGGTAAGAATGAGATGGTCCATACATGTGCTTAAGAGGGATAAGAATGTCCCTGTACGGAGGTGTGAGAGGTTGGCGAGGGATGAGTTCAATAGAGAAAGAGGTAGACCGAAAATATATTGGAGAGAGATGATATTGTAGAACTTGAAGAAGTTACAACTTACCGAGGACATGACCCTAGATAGAAAGATGTCGAGGATGAGTATTAGGTTAGAAGGTTAGTAGGTTTGGGGTTAATTTTTGTTGGTTGGTAGGTTTGTTTTGTCTGTCGTAGGGGATTAGGAGTAATAGTATCTTAGGTGTAGAGTATGACTCTCAGAGTTTTTGAATATGAAATCGCATGGTATCAGTAATAGTATCTTAGGTGTAGAGTAGGTCTCAGTAATAGTATCGTAGGGGATTAGGAGTAATATCATGGTGATAAATTCGAGTCTTGAATATGAAATCGCAAATTCAAGTCAAATTTGAATTACTCGTATTTCAAACCAGGTATGTACGTGACATCAGGTGAGAAACAAAATAAATTAATTATCCCTGTGATTTAAGCAAAGCTATTAAAATTTCTAACTTTATCACTATTCAATACAATCGCCCGAGCGCAAGCCCATTAGTGCCCATCACAACTACGTTAGTACTACGTTGTCGTCAGGATTATTCCCTTGAGGTCCCCCTCCAACTTTCCCATTACGCATGCTACTGTGAGGCTAACTTTGAATTGACTAGCAATAGTGTTATATTTAGTATACAATTAAATTAATGAACAATTTTTGCATCACCATGACCTATATTCCTTCAATTTGTGAATGCCATGGATTTGGAGAGAGAGTGCAAATGACTAAACAGTTTTATATTATTCTCTTCCTTCATTTTACGTGGCATCGTTTGACTTGACACAATATTTAAGGGGATAAAAAGAAGACTTTTGAAACATGTGTTTTAAATCATTCTTAAATATTTGTGTGGTGGTACGCATCCGAATTGGCTAAATCTAGTATAGCGGGTCTTGTTTCGATACGGAAAAAAATTCTTTTACAAGACATCTCGGCGAAAGAGGACTGAGAATCGTAAGGCGAGCGCCAAAACGCTAGCACAAACTGCTCCCGTAGACACACATAATAAGAGGGTGTGGGGCCAACCAAGCCACCACTTTTACTGGATATGCGGCCGGACGACCCAAGAGCCTGCCCTTAAGAGGCTAAGGTCATTAAGGGTAAAAGGATAATTTGAAGGCTAAATTTTTTCTAATTATAGTAAAATGACACTCTTTTTGGGACAGACTAAAAAGAAAAAATCCACATAAAATGGAAAGAAGGGAGTACTCCCTCCATTCCTAAACACTTGTCATCCTTATTATAAATAAAATTTCATAATACTTGTCATTTTAAGAAAATAAAACATAATTAATTGTTTGTTTACACTTTTACCCTTAGTAATAAAAATAGAGATATATTAAAACAGTAATAAATAAGGACAATCAGGTCAAATTACACTCTATTAATGGTTTTCTTAAGGATAGTGCAAGTGAAAACGTGACATCTATTTAGGAATGGAGGAAGTACAATTTTTTTTTAAAAAAAATGAAACAAGTTTGATGAAGTAAAGGAAAAGAGCCAAAAATATTCTTGAACTATTCGAAATAGGTTAACTTTAGGCTTCACTATGTTCTTTAATTTGCTCAAAATGTTCTCATCGTTAGTTTACTAGCTCAAAAATACCCTCCGACTAGCCAAGTAGATTATACATATCCTTTTTATTAACTGATGTTCTAAAACAAGGAGAAAAATATTAATTTTGCCCGTAAAATATTCGAAATGAAACTGAATGTACACATAGTTAGAAAGTGTGAGGTTTCAGAACAAAGTCGTGGATCTATATGCGAGTTCAGTTAAACACATTATTCTCGACTCCAATGATATATCTATACTCTATGAGAATCTACCAACTCTAAATCTTTGAATTAAATAACTTTTGTTCGTGTTGATGAAATGCTTTATATATATATATAACTAACATCAAACTTCACAATTTTTCCAAACTCTATTATTAATTAGTTGAATTTGAAGTTGACGTGAAACAACTTTTTTTTATATAAAAAAATAAATTAAATCGGGGTTATGGAAAGGGGAAATGCGGAAGGGATTACAAGGTGGGATCGGACGATTGTTAATCAAATGAAAGTTCAGGTAGTCAATCAACTAAACTAGTAACATGACGGCTAAATGAAAGAAAAAAAATGTACACACACAAATTTATTAGAGTTCTAGTCTAAGCCGGCCAATGTCTTTTCCTAGGTATTATTCTTTCCTTTTTGTGAGTGTGTGATTTTCAGTCAAATCAATCGAGTTCGGGAAGTTAGGTTAAGACGTTGACTTCGACAGTGGAGATCTATAAAGAGAAATTATCGTCGTTGAAGTATAGTAAAATAGTAAAGGATATTTTATTAATCAAAAAAGGAGCGAAGGGGGTCAGTATAGGTTGTTCAAGTTGCTTGTTGTCAAAGCGCATTTTGTGAAGTCTTTCCGCTATCTCCGTGCCAAAAGTGAAGAAAGCTTTCCTCTCCTTTCAGTCGAGCATGCACACGCAGACTAGTGACAAATGTAGTATGTCCATATTGATTTCAACCATCCGTATCGTGTCATTGACTTAAGCTCAATATGTAACGTTTAACAAAAGAAATACAAAAAACATATAAATTTACTAATTGACACTATCATTACAAAACAATATTGACAAAGCCGATAGTCTGCACTTGCTAATTTAAAATCTTGAATCAGCCTCTGCACTACGACCACAACATGGTGCTCAATCATTTTCCCTTGAAGTGACAATAATGGTGCCATGTACAACTTGACTCCCTTCTTCAAATTTCTTGTATATATCACTTGCATAAAATTTTCTTGTTCTCAGCACCAAAATCAAGGAAACAATGGCACCTACAAATGTAGCACCACTAATTATCAAAAAAGCTTGCTTATAACATTGTACCCCAACACAATTCAAATCCTCTCCAATATTTCTAGTGAAAATTCCCATAGCTTCTAATTGTCTCAATGCTTCTTTATCATATAAATGACCAGCAACTCTCACATTGAGTATATATCCACCTATAGGACTAGCCACAGAACCAAAATTGTACAATGTAGCATAGTACTTTAGTCCAAATAACTCCGAGATTATCGATAAAATCAATGGCCATTGAGCTCCAAAACAGAACCCCATGAGAACAGAGGATGCGTAGAGTGAACACCGAACACCAAATGCAATGAGAAGATGGCCAATACACGAAAGTAGGAGCACGAGAGTGAGCATCAAGGGGCGCGGGAAATTGTACTTCCTTAACATGATTTCTGAGGAAAATCCTGAGGTTACTCTTCCAAGGTAATTCCATATGCTTACTAGTGACACAAACATACTGATGCTTGAGTCAGGATAGCCTAAGGCCTTCCCAATTTGACCTAAGTTATCAATCGATGTCAATGTCCCTCCTACCCCTAATGTTGTAGCTACAAATAGAATCAACATGTCAATGTTGAAGAGTGCTTGCAAAATTGTGTGATCTTCACCTCTCTCTGGTGGATTAAACGCATTCTTAAAGCACAAACTCCAATTTGTTGTCGATGAAGGAGGATTTTCCACTTGAATTGACACGTTCAATCGTGAAATATCACTAGGAACTAGTCCTTTTTTGCTCTTCCAAATGTTAAATTCTTCTCTTATGACTAAAATCATTGGTGAGAAAACCAGAACTATAACAAAAGCACCACTTAAAGCATACTCAACTCTATTGAAATTGAACTTTTTTTGTAGGAAGATCATAACCAAGAGAAAACTAGCAAGTCCAAGTGTAAGAAATAAGAGATTATAGAACATTTTGACATCATTTTCTAGTTGAATAACCTTCATAATACGAATCGATGGGAGGAAAATGCACGATACAAGGACCGGTAACCAAGCCACGAGCAAGATCAGAGACTCACCCTTGTTATCACCATAAAATGCAAGGTAAAATTGTGTCATGATCGCTCCACTTAGGCCAACTGCACCCTTTAATAGGCCTAACACGATCCCTCGACTAGCAGGGAAGTTCTTGACACACGTGACAGTTCCTCCGGTGTTTGCAAAAGACTGAGAATTTGCACCAATGCAAATGTACAAACACATTTGCCATACATGAGGTTTCGAAATTCGCCTCGTTACACTTAACCATATCATGAAATAACCAAAAAAATTTAAAATTGCACCTATAGCCAAAATGGCACTAGGTGGTAAAATTTCCATGATTAGACCAGAAATTATGGCTAAATTACCACCTAAATCCTTGAAAAAACTAATCAAATTTAGTGTTGTTTGATCATAGCCTAATGAGGACTTTATTTCCCCTGAATAAAGGCCAAATATGAAAGTTGCACCTGACATAAATAATATCATCAGTGAAGAAAATGCCATGTACCATTTGCTAGTAAGCAAATGGAGACTAAAATTTGCTATTGACATTGCTTTTGCAAAGACTAATTTTTTTTGTGACAAACTATATAAATGGATTTTAATTTTTAATACTAATAATAATTGGTTTGGATTAGAGTTGTTCAATAATAATATACAAAAAAAATTATTTTTTATTACATTTTTTGTAACAATTGGATGTTTGAGAATCTTATGCCGGCAGCTATAAAATTGCTTGTTGACTTCTTTATAAATAAATACAAATGACAAGAACTTCTATTTCTAATTAAAGGTGTCAAGTTTGAGTGTGAGAATGAAATCGCCTTTTTGATATAAAGTATTTTACATTTAATGAGACTTAATTAAAGGTGACAAGTTTGAGCCTCGGAAATGAAATTGCGTTTGATAGAAAGTATTTTATTTTTAATGAGATTTTCTTATACGAAACGGAGCAAAAATAATAAAAATTCTAGAGCTTAGACTATATGAAAACCTATGTTTTTTTTTGATTATCTTGACATTGTTAACAAGGGAGGTCAATGATCAAGATAAGATTAATTACAAAAGACTAAGAAAAGATTTTGTTTAATGCCGTTTGGGCCAAAATTGTATGGCCTGCAAAAGCAACAAAATAACAATATATATTTGTCAAGTAACCAACAAAAACAAGTAACTTTTTCATATATTACTCCTGAAAAATAAAGTAACAACCTAATATGATCGGATAAATTAGTTTCGATATTGGAAAACTTCAACTAAAGCGTTGCATAGAAAAAAAAAAAATAGGACATCATTCTCTCAAGCTAATTTCACAAAGGATTTGGTTAGTACTCTTAGGTGGGTTGATTTGGTTAATGGAGAAGAGCAGGTTTTTATGAATAGCAAATTAAGTTTAGAAGCTTTGAAATTTGTGTCTAAAAGTATGACTGCAAAAAGTAAAAATCAGAGGACTTCGTATTAGGATTTCATCCAATTAATGCTTATGCTAGTGATTTGAACGAGGAAAATATACTGGATATATGCTTTGAAAAAAATAGCTAGGGAAGGGATCTTTCACCCAGACAACAAAAAAGTGGAAGAAATAAAAACAAAAGAAAAACACGTGAAAGACAACTTAATTGGGATGGTAGGGCGACTTAGGAATTTGTTCCAGTGGTATTGGCAAAATAGAATCATATGACAGTTGTCAACAACATCAATAAGAATCGATAAATCCAACAAGAAGTGATGAACTTATCTGGTGTTATTAGACAGACTTAAAAGAGAAGACAAGTGGAAAATATTTAAATTACATTAGACTAGCAAGTTACCTTTTTCGTTCATATATATATATCAAAGGAAGTTTAAGGTTGATAACTCAACCGCCTCTTCTAGACGTTTATATTTTTTGCATTACGTAAGCATTCTTGTCTGTAATGCCTCTTTGTTTGTACTTATTCACGTTGAGAATTTTAATTTATTATTAATAAAAAATTGTTAGACGTTTTATCTACTGATATAAATTTTTAAAAAATCAAATAAACTATAAAAAAAAAAAATTAAATGAAGTGGAAGCTAGAGGTGCAATTCTACCACACGTTGTAGTCTATTTGTTTGTTGTTTTCTTTCCTTTTGACTCTTTTACCGACCACTATTACAGTTGAGAGATTTTAAAAAATAATAAATGTTCTATGGGCAAACAGATTCAATCACATAATACAAAATTAAGGTTGATTTTCAAAGTACAAAATTTGATTCCATGTGTTTGACCTACATCCAAAAGCTATCAAAGAGTTGAAGTGATTTAAAATTTTAAAAAAATATACATAATGTTGTATCTTCAATAATTTCTTAATTTTCATATTTTAAATATTCTTCAAACAACGCAGAAATTTATTTTTATTAGTCATTATTTTTTAATGAAAAATATTAAATTTCTTCGACGCTCATATAGTATTTTTATATTTTAGTAGAATTTTAGAAAACGAATCAGCTAAAACTAACGAGCTAACTAACATTCCTTATGAGCGACCCAATCTAATAAAAAATTTAATTCCTTAAGAGCAACCCGATCTAATAAAATTTTAATTTTTCACAGATTTATATTAGTGTCATTTCAATGTCTCTTTTTCCATTTTCTTTTTACTCCACTTCACTAACAGGAATTAGCGATGCACATGTGATATAAATAGGTAAACTACGTTAAAAACATATTATTATAAGGGTAAATTGCTTTTTATATTATTAGTTTTTAAAATTATATTTCATATCATTTTTTCTTATGTGTAATACACATGGAGGATCGCGATACATAATTCAAGAAACCCTCCAAAAACATACGGAGGGTCGCAATACATAACTCAAGTGACCCTCTAAATACAACGGGGTACATGTTAAATCGTTAGATATATGGTTAGACACACGATATATTATTTAATCGCGGTATAATTATGTATCATGACCCTTCGTATGTATCGTACATAAAAATATGATATATTTAGTAACTTTTTAAAAATATTAATATAAAATATATGTACGGAAAGGATGTTTGATTAATTAGGTAATTCATCGTATGTTCTTCGGAGCAATCAAATGCTGCATCCTTTTTCTGTCTTTTATTTAATTACTCCAAATTAGCAAAAGCTCTTAATTTGTCTAATTCCATTTTTTTAATGAATTATCACTAGAATTTAAAACCTTTTTCAACATTGCCTAGATTATTATTATTATTGTTGTTTTTCTTCTATATTAGACGTTGTAATTAATATTGGCCTGTTTTGACTTTATCCTTTGTACATTTCTCATCAATTTATCTATATATTTTGTTGGGTCTGCATTTTCATATTTAGTACAAATTCATGCAAATTATTTGGAAAAAAAAAAATAGGAAGACGAGAGTGAAGTATATAGTTTTTATTATGGAGGATTCCAAGAAGTTAGAAGAAGGAATATTAGACAATCAAAAGAAAAATACTAGTGAAGAAAATATTGATAATAATAGACTTGATAATGATCAAGATTTCAATTTGGCTAGCCATGAAAATGAGCAAAAATTATTGGGTCAACCATTGCAAAAGGGGGAAGAAGAAGAACAACCAATTATTAAGAAGAAGAATAAAAGGGTTGCAACATTGGATGCATTTAGAGGTCTCACTATTGTGGTACGGGGTTTAACTTATATATGCTGACAGTGTAAATTGCGTTTACATGTATGTGCATTTTAACGTGTTACAGCATGTAATAACATATCTTACTTTTCTAGATTACTTATTCTACCTTTCTGTGAACAGTTACGTATTTTAACGTGTTATAATATGTAACATGTCTTAACACTTTTCAAGATGACGTGTTCTACTTTTTTTGTGAATGGTTGCATATTTTAACGTGTTATAGCACGTAGCATGTCTTATTTTCTAGATTACTTATTCTATCTTTCTGTGAATAGTTACGTGTTTTAACGTCTTATAGCATGTAACATGTCTTACTTTTCTAGATTACTTATTTTACCTTTCCGTGAATAGTTACGTATTTTAATGTGTTATAGCATGTAATATGTCTTACTTTTCTAGATTAGTACTTATTCTACCTTTTTGTGAATAGTTATGAATTTTAACATGTTATAGCATGTAACATGACTTACTTTTCTAGATTACTTATTCTACATTTTTGTGAGCAATTACGTACTTTAACGTGTTATAGCATGTAACAATATGTCGTACTTTTTTAGATTACTATTCTATCTTTCTGTGAACAGTTAGATATTTTAACGTGTTGTAGCATGTAACGTGGTTTCGTAACATTAACTTCTCTTAGTGATTTCTTTTTTTTTATTTCTTTTGACAGTTGATGATATTGGTAGATGATGCTGGAGAAGCATATGCACTTATTGATCATTCGCCATGGAATGGTTGCACATTGGCTGATTTTGTAATGCCATTTTTTCTCTTCATTGTTGGTGTTGCAATTGCTCTTGCCTTAAAGGTAGACATAATCTCACAAATAGCCATTTTTAAGTCCTTATAATTGAAAATTAAGCTGCTCGGACTCTATAAAAGTGTCAGCATATACATCTCAGATCCTTCTATAGTAATCCATTTTTGGAGGATCACTTTTAAAGAATCCAACCTATTGGTGCGAGACCATTTTTAGAAAGTCCTGCCAACATAGATTGAAAATGAATTCCTACAAATGAAATTCCATTGGTGAAATTTTAGGATAATTTGAAACTTTAAAATTCATGACAACGGCCTATTTTTCAAAGACAAGGCCGAAAAGTGGTCGAACGCTATTCCCTCAAAAATATGTTGGCAAGTTATACTTGAGGAAATTACATCGAATAATGATCTTGAAAATAAGTGGTCTTGAACTTTTGGCTCCCGCCCCATGGGCAAATCGTCAAGGTCAAAAGTAAAAAAATTTGCAGTTTTGATTGGCTATTTTTTACAGAGAGTTCCCAAGGTTAGTGCTGCAATTAGAAAAGTAACACTAAGGACATTGAAGCTTCTCTTTTGGGGAATTATTCTTCAAGGTATGAACTATAAATTTTTCAACTTTGTTTCTTTGTTTTTTTGGTTATGTACTCACTCAGAAGCCCAACTAATCTAGACTCAAGTCGCAAAGTAGACTTTTGGTAAAAAACGCTCCGACTTCATTTCAGAGCTTGAGCTCGAGATTTAGTTAAAGATAGAGGATACTACCACGCGACCACGACCTTTGGTGATAATTTTGCAACCTCTTGTTGATGAACTAGCAAAATTTTTGTTAACTTCAAAAGACAAATTTATAAAACTTTGCAAAAGTACATGTATAAACTAAAGTTATATTTTTCTAGAGAAGTAATTAGCAGCATGTATTCATGCAGGAGGATACTCCCATGCACCATATGAACTAGCTTATGGAGTAGACGTGAAATTAATCAGGTGGTGTGGTATTCTGCAGGTGATCTCAACCTCTTTCATTCTTTCAATCATAAAATATCTTGAGCTAGGCTAGCTAAATGATCCACACTATCCTATTTGGCGCGTTACTTTTCAATAGGCATTCAATATGTGAGACCCCACGATGAGGTGTTTAAATGAAAAATGGAGCCAATTTAGGGGGTTGTTGACTTAATTGGCCTTTTGAGTTAGGCCAAATGAATCAACAACCCCTGCTTGGTGATATTTTTAAATAGATTTTCAATAAGTCATACCCCCACAATAAGGTCTCAATGAAAAATGATGTCAAATTTGGGTGGGGACTGTCGATCTATTTGACTTTATTAAGCTAGATCAAAATTTGTTGACAACCCCCTACTAGGGGCTAATTTTCAATAGTTGTTCAATATGTCAGACTCCACGATGAGGTGGCTAAATGAAAAATGGTGACAGTTTTGGGGGTTGTTGATGCTTTTGGGCCTTTCAGCTAAGGCCAAATGCATCAACAGCTCCCTACTTAGCGCTAATTCTCAATATGTATTCAATATACAGACCCCACGATGAGGAATGAAAATTGTTGCCAAATTTAGGGACCAACCGTTGGTCTATTCAGCCTTTTAGCTAGGCCAATTGCATCGACATCCCGCTACTCAGCGTTATTTTTCACTAAGTGTTCAATATGTTAGACCCCCATGATGAAGTGTCTAAATGAAAAATGATGTCAAATTTAGGGGCCTGCCGTTTGTCTATTCGGCCTTTGAACTATTATAGGAAGTGAAAGTCTTGTTTTAATGTAATACAATTTCTTTTTGTTATGTGCAAATTTTACAGAGAATAGCCTTGGTCTACTTGATAGTGGGACTAATAGAGATCTTAACTACCAAGCTGAGGCCAACAACTTTAACCCCTGGTCATTTCTCAATTTTCACTGCCTATAAATGGCAATGGTAAGCAAGCACAATTTCCTCTTAGCTATGAGCCATTACATTCATCGTGTTATAAGTTGATTTCATTTCTGGAAATCTTTACGTTTTTAATTAGCGACTGAGACTTGTAGCTTGATTCTTTACTCCTCCTGTGCTAGCCTGATCATATTTCATGGTTCAAACACGTAGCTTTTCTTAATGGGTGATGACGAGATTGCAAATTTAACAAAAATTGGATCTTGTTATCGTTGTTTTCAGGCTTGGAGGATTCGTTGCATTTGTTGTTTACATGACAACACTATATGGTCTTTACGTTCCTGACTGGAGCTTTGTGGTGCACGACGAAGATAGATCAGAAAAATACACCGTATGCAACATAAATACTATGTGTCCATTAGAATAGTACTATAGATACATATTCAGGATCTGAAGTATATGAGCTCGGCTCCATAGCTAATTGTACTTCCACCCCTGCTTAATTGATGGTGAAATTTTCAGGTAAAATGTGGGATGAGGGGGCATTTAGGACCTGCCTGTAATGCAGTAGGTTACGTAGATCGACAAGTCTGGGGTATCAATCATCTCTATAAGCAACCTGTTTGGGCACGTTCCAAGGTTTGCGATATATCTAAGCTAGTTGAGGTTATTCTATCTTACTTCGAAATTTGCTAAATTATGGTGTTGATATATTTAGGCATGTACATGGAGTTCTCCAGCAACAGGTCCATTTCGTAACGATGCTCCTAGTTGGTGTCACGCTCCATTTGAACCTGAAGGTTTATTGAGGTTCGTATATATAGTGTTTGAATTATATGCACTGCAAATGTAAAGGATATTACCCGTTTATTTGGCCAGAAACTACTCGGAAGAAAACGAGTTTAGAGTTCATCTGGTACATGATATAGTTTCTTTAAATTGGATCAGCTTAGCACATTTTCTCTGTGCGCTCTTTTGTTTTAGTTCAATTTCAGCTATCATGTCTGGAACCATTGGCATACATTATGGACATGTCTTGGTTCATTTCAAGGTAACATCGCGGTCTTTCAACAATTCTACTTCTATACACTGACAACCTAAACGAACTTTAGGTTAAAATAAACTTACTAATGTAAAAGTTTGTTACATTGTCAGTGTATATAACTTAAATACTTCGATAGAGGATGTAATAGCAATTGAGTTAGAATGATGGAAATTGGACCAATTTTGCTTCAGGGTCATGGTGAGAGGCTAAAACAATGGATCTCAATGGGATTTGCTTTACTTATCATAGCTTTTATTCTTCATTTCACAGACGGTAAATTTATCGTTCCATCAATAATCGATGAAAATAAAAGTTTTCCGTTCTGCTGCTGACGTTGAAAAGCTAATTTTTTAGACCTTTACTCAGTTTTGTGTACTGTTTTTCTCTTGCAGCAATTCCTCTAAACAAGCAGTTATACAGTTTTAGCTACGTTTGTTTCACTGCTGGTGCAGCTGGAATTGTATTTTCCGGATTCTATATACTGGTATACAAATTGCTGCAACTTTGAAAACATAAAAGAATCTATGTTGCTCGAACTCTTAAAAAATGTCGACAGATACATTTCGGGTCCTCCAAAAATAGTGCATTTTTGAGCATCCGACACGTATGATGCAACATTTTTGGAATTGTCCGAGCAACATAGCTTTAAAACTAAGATCTCAATTTTTCTTTTGGAAAATGAATGCATAGATTGATGTTTTGGGCTTGAGACTACCATTCTTGTGGCTGGAATGGATTGGAATGAACGCAATGCTGATATTTGTATTGGGAGCACAAGGCATCTTTGCTGGATTCGTAAACGGATGGTATTTCAAGAATGAAGAAAACAACCTTGTAAGAATATCATCATTCATTTTTGCTTAAAAGTAGTGTCTAACCAGTGGCTATGCAGAATTATGTGCGAGCGATGTCAGCTTATTATCATAACTCAACGTTTCGAGTAGAGTTTCTAAGACTACTTCTTGCCCTTTTTTGTGTGTGTGGATTCTTGAACAAGAAGTCACCAAGCTAGCACCAAAAGTAGTGTCTAACCAGTGGCGGATGCAGAATTATGTGAGTGATGTCAGCTTATCATCACAACTCAATGTTTCCAGTCGTAGAGATTCTAAGACTTTAATTCCTGTCCTATTTTATGTGTGTGGATTCTTGAACAAGAAGTTACAAAGCTAGCACCAAAAGAAGTGTCGAACCAGTGGCGTATGCAGAATTCTGTGTGAGTGATGTCAGCTTA
>JBDJHY010000116.1:2471772-2492425 GCA_039654485.1 Withania somnifera | reverse complement strand
ATCAAAGGTTTTAAGATATCTCATGCCTTTAAGGATAGATTCAATTGAAGAACAATATATGGAGTTGTGATTGCAAAAGGCTAGAGTTGGGGGATAAATATTATATTATGGTGAAAAATGACTTATTTTTCTAATCCTTATGATTTTTTTTTGTTCATTTATTTATACAAAAAAAAGGGTTTAGTTTTGTTATGTTATAATTGAAATTATGTTCTTTATTATTTTCATCTACATATAATAAAGTACGACCTTGCTTAAATAATACTTTAATTTTGGTCAATTTCAACTAATGATACCAACATAATAAATTAATAATCCACTAAAAAAATAAGAAAATATATCCTAATATATTACAATTTCAATTATATTAGTATATCTTTCAAGGAAGATATGTACAAACATGCATACACATGTCTCAATTAAGTGGGTTTTTTTGTTAATACTTGTTAAAATTTAAACGAATAACACAGAGAAAAAGACTTTATTTTAAGAGTTCTCACTGTATTAAAAAAAAGTATTTTATATAAATTTAAAATAGTTTCAGTATTATTATTCAAGATCGAAGGTTTATTAATACGACACGATAAATCTTACATATTAAATTGTCATCTTCAACTTTGCTTTCTACCAATTTACTTTCAATCATCCAAGAGCAAATTATTGATTTTCAAAAATTTACAAATATATTAATCACTAAGTATATAATTGATTACAAGTATATATAGTTGAAAAATTACTATTATTTTTATTTATTGCCACAGAGAAAAAAATAAAAAATAAAAACAAAAAACAAATAAACCTAACATTTTATCCCATAAAAAAGTAGCAAGTGCAACAAGGTAATTGGTACAACATAGTACAATCAACTATAAATTGATCACTAAAACTTAGTCAATGAGCAATAAATCATGAGGACTCACTACTTAAAACTACAGTAAAATAATTAAATGTCTCGAATTGGAGTTTTAAGAATTAGAATAGTATTACTTTTAATAGAGGCAAAATTAGGGCATGATAAAAAGTTTATTCGAATTTTATTTTTGTGAAAAAAAATAATACTATATATAAGAGTAAAATATTTTTTTATAATAGATATTAAATATTCTTAATTTATTTGAGTATATCTTTTTATTTTAACTTCTTTCAGTAAAAATATCAGGTCCGCCACGACCTTTAAAGGGGAGCACTTTAGTTTCAAAAGTAAAATTTTTCCACGAACAGTAATTAGTCAAGCACTAAATAAATAATTTTATTTTATATGAAATATTTTTTTAATTAATTTAGAAAAGAATGATATATTTATATATTTAATAATAATATAATTTTAAAATCCCTATTTTACTCATAGTGAAATGATTTGTGACGACATAAGCATATATGAGTTATTTTATATCACAAGTTTCAAATGTCTTTCCTTTTTAAATAAATTCATATCAAATCAAAGTATGTCAAATAAAGTGGAATCTTTAGACTTGAAGGTCGAAGTTTTAATCTCGTCAATATCTTAAAACTTTGTTGGTGAATAATTTATAAGTACTCCTATAAGCATCCTTCGAATCCGTGAACTTATGTAGCCTTGATAGTGACCGATCACGAAACCATAAAAAGTGTCAAGTAAATAATCAAGATAAAGACTTTTACCACCCAAAATCATTATGAATTTTTGGGGGTTGTTATAAGGAAACATGTCAATATAGTCATGGACAAAATTTCTACTCATGGTATATAATAAATAGTTAAATTTTCGGATTTGAATTTTAAAAATTATGTCATCTTTAACTGAAAGCATTTTATTGTTAAAGTAAGATTTTTTAGTGTCAAAAATCTGATTAATCGAACCTTAAAAAGATATCAAATATGAAACTAAAAAGATAGTGTAAAAGCAGAATATAAAGTTTTACTACATAAAATCACTAAGAACCCTTAGAATTGTTATAAAGAAACATGTTACTTTAGTCATGGACAATTTTTCTACTCATTGTATAGTATTGAATGTTTCTTTATTTTTAATTAAAGATTTCGAATTTAAATTTTGAAAAATAAAATTATTTTTAATAAAAGATATTTTTATTTTTAAAATATTTTTTTTAATATTATAAATTTAAATAATTCAATCTCAAAATAAATATCGATTTAACTGATACAAAACTTCAAAAAATAATTGAACTCAAGATAGAGACTTTTTACCACATAAAATCACTATGAATCTTTGGGATTGTTATTAAGAAACATGTTCCCTTTAGTGATTTGACAAATTGTCTACACAAATGTGCTAAAGAAAATGAAAGATTATGACTAGCCCACCTATAAATAATAAGAATATTAGTTTCTTTCACATTTAATATTACTAACAAATTGAAAAAGAAAAAAAAAACAAATATGATGCTGTATTATGACGTTATTTGTAAGTATATACATGAAGTTTTTTCCTTAATTGTCTAAACAAACTTCCTGCATGGAGAACTTTCCTTTAATATTTAAACATTTCATATTGATAAAAAACTTTAATATAGACACTTTTTTTTTTTTTATGTTTTTAGGGGTTAATTATATGAGTAAACTATACCAAAAATATCATTATAGAAGTAAATTACTCCTTATATATACTAATAGCTTTTAATGTTATAATTTGTGTTATTTTTTTTGATTATGATGCATGTTGTAAGTAAAGTCGTGATACATTGTAGATATATTGTGTACTTGCGATACATTATATCAGATATATGGCTAGATACATGCTATATTGTACGGTAGTGATATATACATTATAGACAAGTAATCTTCCAGATACACACGCATGAATATTAAGTAGCTCAGATACATGGTTAAGGGGTCTGGATACATAATTCAGTTTCAAATACATCGCATTATTATAAGTTTATAACATGTATCACACTGCATATACCGCGTATCTTTGCATGATATATTGTATAACTAATTAAAGAAGAATAAGTAAATATGATAAGAATATTTAAGACTTATATAATTAATTTATGCTTAATTACATTATATATCCCTATAATATGATTTAGTTTTAAAAACATCCTTTACTTTAAAATCAAGTACTTACATTCCCAAATACTATAAAAATGCTACACTTACCCCTCTTATATAATATATCTATAAAAAAAAATTACGAAGAGACAAATTAAAATTATAAATAAAGAAATTATGTACTTATTTTTTTAATAAAATTTTTAAAAGAAGATAAAATATATTTGTTGAAAATCGTTATTCATGTTTTTCTATTTGAAAATAGAATTTTAGGTTGTAAATGTTCATTCCCATAGATGCAGTTAATTTGTCTGAAAACTTGAAATTAAACTTTGAAGAACTGTTTGAAAGTCCAATTTTTTGAAACTTGAAATTGTATTTAGATAGTTGTAGACTTCAGAGAAAAAAGTCTTAAAAGTTGAAAATTTTAATCTTAAAAATGAAGGTTTAGTTAAAAATTTTGAAGAAGAAAAATCTCAAAAATATTCTATAAAAAATTTTGATAGTTCAAAAATTCAAACTAGAAGAAGTTCAGAAATAGCAAATATTTAGGGTTATATTATAAGAAATAGCCAAAGTTTTGCTCGGCTATAATTCTCAGTTGTATATAAATTTTTCATGATTGTCGGTAATATTTTTAGTTAGCTCGCTACAACTTTCAATTATATTTAAGTTTTTCATATACAACTGAAAATTATATTTATGATATCAGTTTAAAAAAATGCCAAGATTTATGCATAAAAAATAAATATCAAATAAAATATACAACTTAAATTATAACCGAAAGACAAAAATATATATACAATTATTTATAGTTAAACAATTACTATATACAATCAATTATGACCGAACATTACTAATAATCAGATATAATGATGAAACACGTGATTAATTGATCATGTCGTATAAAATTCAAACTAATAATGAGTTTGTTTGGGGCAATTAAACAATGGCTTTTGTCTTGTTCATGTGTAAAAGCAATAGGAGTATTTTCTTTTATGAACTTGCATGAAAATTATTTTTTAATAATAAATGACGACGAAATTCGAATACAGAGCTTTTAGCATTATGGGATATTATCTTGAAATATGTGATTAATTGATTATCTCATTTAATATGTGATTCTAAAATACTAAAGAAAATATTATTTTATTTATTTTATTATACCGAATACACTAATTTGTCATGCTTTTTTAAAGATTAATACCTCAAAAAAAAAAATATGATAAGAACAGGGGCAGATCTTCGTAGAATCCTTATGCTTGAGTACTCATTAACCGTATACCAAACTCTATATATGTAAGCATTACACAATCTCCAAGATGATTTTTTTTAAAAAAAAGAGAATAGATCATCCATTTTTCTATTGCATATCGTAGTTTGACATCAAGCAACAAAACTCTTTCTATAAAAGAATTTTCATAAATTCTTTTTTAATTAAGAGTTTGTATATACACAAGAGGAGCCTAATAAGGTCTTTCGCTTTATAAAATTTTAATTTCTAACATGGAGCACCTATAAAATAAAAGTAATTTGATTGAGCTCCCTTGGTGAAAACCTCATACTTTGTTATTGTTAAGCTAAGAGAACAAACACTCATGATTTTAAAATCCTAAATCTGCCGCTTAACAAGAACAACTACTTAGAAGCAAATGCATGACCACCGATATAATATTCCTTAATTTTTAATTAAAGGTATGAAACTCAAATTTTAGATATAAGAAAAAAAAAATCCAACTAAAAATTACTTCCTTTTAAAGAGATCCTACGCATTGTTGATTTTAAATTAATCAAAATTTTAGTGAATACGAAATATTAATTTTCTTTTCTTTTTTAAAAAAGGACAAATATATGAGCTTTTCATGCTTCCTGAAAGGCCAAATACCTAAAAGTCATTTTATCCATTTAATCAACTATCCCTCAGTCCCTCCTTGTGATAATGAAATTTATATAACCTTCTAATATATGGACAAAGATTTCTTAATCATTTTTTTTTGTTTAAGAAATGAAAAAGCTATGATTGTTACCTATTGTAATATTTCACCGTATTATTAGTTTAAATATAATATTTATTTTTATTATAAAATAATATTAAAAGTGTTAATTTTAAAAAATGGAATGTCTAACATTTTTTTATCAAGAAAACTTATTAGATTTTTGCAAGTAGAACGAATGGTGCTCGCTTCCAAAGAAGCAATTTGTTACCGAATCGTCTTATTGAGAATAACAAGAGTATATCTCAACACTCAAAGTTTTACTTAAATCTTATTATATCGTATCTTTAAAATTCATCGTTAGGCATTGAAAAAAAAGTATCATTTTATGTAACGATGCGTTTGGTGTGATTGCATCTTTACCTTATATTTTTTTTCTCATTTTATCTTTACTTATGATTTAACAATTCTATCTTATCCTTTATCCTATCTTTTTATAGCTTTCTTATTTTGTACCCTATTTTACTCTGTACACTTATCCTTTAAATTATTGATGTGTGTGATATTATTTAATGAAAAAAAATAATAAATATTCTATTCAAATATTATAGTCATTAGAACAATATAAGACGAGACAATATATAACAAATACAAAATATAGTATGATAAATTATTAAGCAATAGGTAACCATTACGTATAATACTAATTGTCAGGTTTAATCAATTCAAAGATAGTTTTAATATGGTATGAGCACATTAATTCTCCGGGAAGAAAAGCTTCAAACGGTTAGAACATTCGTACATCTTATATATACTTTCTTTTTCTTTTTTACTATAAATAAAAAACGTTTATTCGCACGACCAACATCATTTAACTCACAATATATAGGAATTTACTGGTTTTTCCATCTGATTAATTAATTCCATCAACATCAATACTTAACCATTGTCTCAACAAGTAAAAACAAATACTAACTAGCTTTCCATAAAATAAATTAAAGAAAAATTAAAACACTATAGTAGTAATTTATAATAAGGTGGCAAACTTTAATTTTAATAGCAATTTCTTAGAAATTTCTGTAAAGCAGTATCCAACAAACATCCACCTAAACTTCAACCATGATCTTATAAACAGAAACATTTTGCCCAATAGCTCACCAAACCCATTTATTTAATTAATTTTTATATTTCAATTTGAATCTTTATGACAACTTGACTTTGTTAATAAAACATGGCTGCAACAGTTTGGTTGCAGCAATTTCTATCTCTCCCCCCCCCCACCCCCACCCCCACTCCTTGTAGTATCCTGATCACACCTTGCGTTCATTCAAGTTCAAGATAGACCTAATGTATTAGTTTGGAGTTTCTGTCCGAACGCAATAACCTTGATTCAAATTGTATATATCCGATAAAAGAACACCAAACTAGTTTAAAAAAATGAGATTTCAAATCTGGTAAATCAAACGAATATGGTAGACTCCAAAAGGTGAATTAACTTCAAACGGTAGATTTACGCATGCATCACTTCTGATTTTAAGTTCTCTTGACTTTTTACGTATCTACATTTTGAATTTCCATAATGGAAATTTTAATTTTGTCACCGCAACAGTGCGATCTAAACTAAAATATCTCCTAAAAATACGTAAAAAGTAGGATAAATTACATAACTAATCAAATATTTTTATCATATTTATATTTATTTTACTATTTTTAAGAAATTACAAAATACACCTGCGTGATACATACGAAGGGTCGTGATGCATAATCTGAACACGATAAACAACTCATGATAGATTGCATGTATTTCGACCAAAAAAATGTATCGCGCATCTAACCATGTATCCGAAGGATTTAACATATATTTGTATGTATCTGAAGGATTATTTAAGTTATGTATCGCGACCCTCTATATATATCTGAAGGATTTCTTGAATTATGTATTGCACCCAACTTATGTATCACAACCCTCGGTAAGACTTGCGCATAAAAGAAGTGATATGAAATGTAATTTTAAAAACTAGTAATATGAGGAATAATTGACTCCTAAAATAATATGTTTTGTATAGTTTACCTTAAAAATATCATAACAAAGAAGACTAAAGCCTATCCCTTTCACCTTTTGGCAAAAGATAAACTTTTTTTTCCTTAGTTAAATCAATTCAATAAATTAAATACCACATGTCCACAACTGTTGAAGACATGGGCAAGATAATACATCAAATTCAGCAAAATGGTCCTCAAAACTGCAGGTACAAGCTTGCCAGTTGTAAATGATCCCACAAAATCTTTTATGGTAGATTTTCACTTGCCAGTTATGCAAGAAAATGATGCACAATATACAAATTAGAATAAGATCTTCCTACTTTGCACCTCAAGTTATATCCTCTCTCCTCCTTTTCGAGAGAAGTAAAGGAGTTGAGAAACTCAATGCCACCATTCTCGAACAACTTGTTTACGACTTGTAGCAGATGGAGCTCAACTTGTAATTTAGAGCATGTTGAGATTTACTTATTTTAAATACTTTTAAGCTAAAATAATTTTTACTCACTTGAAAAAATGTGAAGAGTGCTTTGAAACACTTAATTGGGATTTCCAAACTTCTATTTTTTAGCTTATAAGCTGCTTTTAATAAGCAAATCCAAACACTTCGTATTTTAGCAAGAAACTTGAATTTAGAATCTCCAAATTATCACTTTTATACCTGCTTAATTTTAATTTTGATACAATTTTGCAATATTTATGATAACCTGGTTAAAAGAACACCACTTATTGATGTAAAAGATACATTATGATTAAATCCCACCTTATGGGCGGAATAGCTATTCCAACGCCAAAAATGTTTAGATGTTGAATGGCACTTTCACATACAATAACACTGTTGAAGAAACATTATAAAGTTTGCAGACATAATCAGATGTCATATGTGCATCTAAACATAGATTTACAAGTCAACAAGAAAAATGTAAAAAGGTTCAGTTTTTATGATCCAAATCTCCACAAACTAAATTAACCAAGATGATCTTGGTAACACACATATATCATTTTACCGATGGCTGTGAGAACCTGCAGAGTCTCAAGGAAGACGTAACCGATATTTGATTTGCTGAATACGATTTGAGTTTCCAACTTCATAAGTTAGTCCTGCTTGGAATCATCCACTCCAACTGCCATAGGTACAGGATGAGGGGCGCCATAACTTGGCTCTTCTCCGGTAACCTGTTACACTCAATGTGTTCTGTTATACTGAATTATTGGTTAATGCAATAAGTAAGATGAACGGAAGGATGTGTAACTTTGGCTCAAATGGAACAAAGACGGGTGTAGCAAGCATTTGAAGTTTCTAATAAACTATTTGTTTCATTAATATATATATATATATATGCAAGAAATCTTTCTATTTTCTCTTCCACTTTTTCTTCTGAGTTTTCCAAACAGGCATAGATTGATCAAGTTTTGAAGCTCAGACACACTATATTAGCAAATGGTAAATTTAAATGGGATGTCTCGCAGACAAGCCGTTCACCAGGATTATGAAATAGTATCTTTCTTCTTATTCCATAATTTAGTGACAACCGTATGTCTATAGAATCAACTCAACAAATAACAATGTTATTCGAACACCGTTTTTCATAACACATGCTCACAGACCCCTCTCTCTCCCTCTCCCTCTCTCCCTCTCTCCCTCTCTCCCTCTCTCCCTCTCTCCCTCTCTCCCTCTCTCTCTCTCTCTCTCTCTCTCTCTCTCTTTCTCTCTCTTAGTGGATTACTATAAACTTCATCAGCAATTTACCATTTTAAAACCTTTATTCACCTGTAAGGATGTAACTTAAAAAATTACTGTACTATTTTAGTTGCAAATTCTTGAAGTACATGCATCAAATAGTCCAAATCCAGAGAAGCATATCCCTAGCGAATACAAAATCTGCTAACTCCATCTATGATAGTCATCGATGTCAAATACCTACGAAAAAAAAGTGGAGGTTCAGGTTTTGAGTTTTTACTAGCAAGCGATATGTAGCAAAAGCATATCCAGAAACTTGTCTAGCTTTGCCTCTATCCACCATAAACGGGCTGCTGTCCATAAACTTGAATACAGATTTAAACAAATATATCCTCTTATATCAGATTTATGTAAAGTTCTCTAGCAAGATGAGAAGACCCACTTATTCCTCACTTGATATCATATGCTCATAATACCTTGAAATAAAACAGCTTTAAGCATAAAGAAATGCCAATCTGCACATTTTGATTCTATTTTGATCAACTATGCAAGGAACATAGTCAATGTAGTTTGAATGGTCCTATGGGGTTTAACAAAACCACCTAACATATCTAAATGATTGTACTAGCATGGAATGTTAGGGGAGCAAACAAAGCTCATAGAAAAATGAGCTTAGGGTGGCAATAAAAGGATTCAATGTAGATTTAGTAACAATATTTGAACATAAAGTTAAGGTATCCAATGAAGACAAGATAGTCCCGAGTTGGGAATGGATATCACATGTCAGCCCTTCTACTAGTAAGGGGAGGACATGAGTGGCTTGGAACTCTAGTATGTGGAAGTATCAACCAGTAGAGATGGATGAGCAGGTTGTGCACGGAACATTACAAAGATTTGGAAGGAACATGATTTTCACATTCTCTCTAATTTATGGGCTACATACTATTCATGCCAGAAGAGGCCTCGGGGAGAAGCTCAAAACTTTAAATGCCTCAGTACAAGGACCATAAATAGCTATGGGAGATTTTAATGCTATTCTGAATGATGACGATAGACCTATAGGATCACCAGAACAAGATGCAGAAACCAAAGACTTCACAAAAAATCTTGAATGATACAGGGATGACTGAACTAACTACTACTAGGAGAGAGTACACGTGGACCAACAACCACGCCTGCAGTAGAATAGATAAGGCTGTGGTAAATGCTGAAGATGCCTGACAAACATGTTTTGATCCTGGAACCTAAATTTTCAGATCACTCCCCATTAGAATTGGAGTTGTTTAGACAGGATAGAGGCTCAAATAGACCTTTCAGATTTTCTAATTGTCTAGCTACACATGAATAGTTCATTTCTATAGTGGCTAATGGGTGGGACTGTGACAATGGGTTTGAAGGAACGAAGAAAGTATGGGAGAAACTTAACGAGTAAAACAAGGGCTAAAGACACTTAACATAACACAATTCAAAGGGGTGGCAGAGAAGCTCAAAGAAGTTGGAGACAAACTGAAAATTGTACAACACGAGATGGGACAACAACTACACTACCTGCTATTGATGGAACAAGAGAAAGAACTAATAGAACAAATGGAGAAGTGGGGAAAGATTGAGGAGAGCATCTATAAGCAAAAGGCAAGGGTGAGATGGCTAAAGGAAGGGGACTCCAACCATCATATTCCTTTGCAAGAATGAAAGGAAGATACTCTCAGAATCATATATGTTTTTTGACCAGCTTGCAAGGTGCACAGCTTTATAGAACAGTGGAGATAGAATCAGAGATATCAGGTTACTACAAAGAGTTGCTAGGCAAAACCACTGAAAATCTACTTGCAATAAACCCCAACATAGTTAAAATGGGTAGCATGCTCAATGGCGAATCAACTATAGAACCTGATTCAACCAGCGACAAAGGAGGAAGTAATACAAGCTTTAAGGGTAAGGTTCGCGTACAATGCGCTCCCAGACCCCTCTTATGGGACTAAACTAGGTTTGTTGTTGTTGTTTTATGGAATGAACATAAACTACTAATAGTGTGACAAAAAAAATGAGATGTGAATAAACTAATATCAGGATGTATCAAGATAGCATAAGGCAAAATATATCAATTTGTAGCAAGAACAAAGCTGATCCAAATTCAATGATGTTTTTTTTAATGACTGAGAAACCAGCTGCTTCAACTTTGAAACCTGGTGACCCTGCCACTATACCTTTCTAGAAGTGCATGATATTATAGTCAAGTTACATTGTGGTAGTTCAAGAGTAAAGCATGCAGAGAATACTCATGGGCCATGGCAAATAAACAATGCACAGTTTTATCATTATTCCTTAAGATTGGGAAGGTCATTGGTAGCTAATTTATGACAGACAGATCAGTTCTACATAAGTTTGAGAAGTTCCAGAAACAAAACTCCAGCTTGTTTTACTGACCATTAACTCAACTTAAGTTGAAATCCACTATGAACTTGGGAAAGAAAATTTAATGTCCCGTTAATTTCAATCCAGAAATAATCAGGGGGAAGAATATTTAGAACTCTTGTGTGTAGGAAACAAACTTGGAAGTGTGAATGAAACAAGAAAGGATCACTGCAATGAAAAGACTCAAATGAACTTAAATTGAGGAAGTTATTTTTCATTTCAATCCAGAAATAAACAGGAGCAACAAAAGTCAAGGTTTAACATGTCTTGAGAGGACGTGAAACAAAATGCAGGACCTTTGTTTTCTGTTAACAAACTACACTTGAGAAATAAGCCTCTTTTCCTTTTATTTCTTTTTGGTGCACCCATTAAGTTACTTTTTCTACAGATGATTGGATGGCTTTCATACAAAATGATGTATTTTTGTAAGATTTCTACTTTTTGGTGTACTTTTTGTATAGGGGTTAATGCTCTTTTATTAATAATATTCTTACTTCATCCAAAAAAGAAAAACAAAGTAGTTCTACATTGTCTCATTGCAGAAATATTTCGATCACATTGAGGGTCATATCTACAACTTAATTTCATAAAACCAAAACCTTGAACCTCATCAAATGTACTTCCAAGTACAGTACAAAAGCTAGAATTCAAACAGTAGGCTGTCGGAGAACAGTGCTCCCTTACTTAATGAACCTCATAGGGAACTTTTGATAGAAAAATTTCAGCACTCTGGACAGAATTGATTGGATAAGAAACGAACTGGTATTCACTACCATGAAAATCTGGAAGAGGGCAAGAATATACCAAATAAACCTAAAGCACCTATATCCCCTGAATTCTAGTATTATGTGTGTCAGTATGTCCTCAAAGATTAAGTACACTGATTCCTCAATCCATACTTCACACATTTACATTCATCTTGAGAAAAATATACTGTTCTAATTATGTTATCATCCAAAATACTGTCTGGGTATTCAGACAGTTCCTCTCTACTTTTCAGCTGATGCACCAGAATCTGATGCTTCCCCTAAATAAAAAGGTAGTATAGGCACACAAGGAGGACAATAACTTCAATAAGAACACTTCCTTGCACAAAGCTAAATATTTCATTTTCTATATTCAAAAATTCAAACAACTACCACAACATATTCAAACAAAAGACATACATAGCCACCCAAAAGAGAGAGACATACGCACAATCACAACTATATCAATCAACTAGCATCAATTCCACTAGTTCGGTTCACTCTATGAATTAAACAACAACAACATCCCCATTTGTGATACTAGGAGTGGGTTCTGGGATGTCGTAGACCGTACCTTAGCTTTTGTGTGGAAGAGAGATTGTTTTCGATAGACCCTTGGTACGAAAGAAAAGAGAAGAATTCAAAGCATGATAGCACAAAAATATATCGCAAATAACAAGATACAAGGTAAATGAACCATCAGATAGTAATATGCATTGAAGAAAGAAACTGCAAATAAGGAGAAACAGAGAGGCGCCTATATTAGATACAAAGCAAATGAAGCATGATTAGTTATATGAATCAGTTATGCTTATTCAGGCACTTATGTGTATACACACACATGGGAACGAATGAATAGCAATCAAACAATCTAAGCAAGATAATCTAGCTCATTTATTTTCCAAGAAAAACGAATTTTCAAAAAAGTCAGCAAGTTCAAACAAAATATTATGCGCTAATAATCAAACAACTTACAGAATTATTGGGTTCAAGCAGCTTCCAAGTTTTTCAAGCTAGTCAACACATCTAAAAAAAGGATCTCGCATTTACAATCAAACAACTTACAGAATTATTGGGTTAGTAGCTACAAGTTTTTCAAGCAAGTCAACACATTAAAACAAAAGATCACATCATTACAATCAAACAACTTACAAAATTATTGTGTTTGTAGTAGCTTACAATTTTTTCAAGCAATTCAATACTTTAAAACGAAAGGTGCGTGATCACCAGTTTCAAATTATTGACTTGCTTGAAAAACCTGGAAGCTACTGACACGATAATTATGTAAGTTATTTGATTGTAGAGGCGTGATCTGTTATTTCGAATTGTCACGCCTTTAAAATCAAACAACTTCTAGAACTCTATTGGGTTAGTAGCTCACAAGTTTTCCAAGAAAGTCAACACTTCGAAACAAAAGATCATGCCTTTACAATCAAACCACTTACAAAGTTATTGGGTTTAGCAGATTCCAAGTTTTTCAAGCAAGTCAACAATTCGAAACAACAGATCACGCCTCTACAATCAAATAACTTACATAATTATCGGTCAGTAGCTTCCAAGTTTTTCAAGCAAGTCAATAATTTGAAACTAGAGATCACGTTTTTACAATCAAACCACTTTAAGAATTATTGAGTTTAGTAGATTCCAAGTTTTTCAAGCAAGTGAACACACCTAAGGAAAAAATCACGCCTCTACAATCAAACAACTGAGGAGTTGTTTGGTAAGGCGGATTGGACAGACACAGTCATCTCATGGAACTTATCCCATCATTATAATACAAGTGGTTGAATATATAATCTCGGGACTAATTAATAACCCTAACCAAACACAAGATAAAATAATACTGCATTTTATCCTGGGATTATTATCCCTCATACCAAACGATCCCTTATACAATTCTTGGGTTTAAAGTAGTTTAAAAGTTTTTCAAGCAAGTCAACACTTCTAAAAAAAAGATCACGTTGTTGCAGTCAAACAATTTACACAATTATTGGGTTTAGTAGCTTCCATGTTTTTCAAGTTAGTCAACACAACAACAACATACCCAGTGTAATCCCACAAGTGGAGCCTGTGGAGGATAATGTGTATGCAAACTTTACTCCTACAAGGTAGAAAAGTTGTTTTCAATAGATCATCGGCTCATAAAAACAATACAAAGCAAGCCAACATGTCTAAACAAAAGATCACGCCTTTACAATCAACAACTTACGAAATTATTGAGTTGGCAGCATAATTTTTTCAAGCAAGCCAACTACATCTAATCAAAAGATCACGCCTTTATAATCAAACCACTTGCAGAATTATTAGGTTCTAGTAGCTTAAAAGTTTTTCAAGCAAATCAACACGTTTATACAAAAGATCACACCTTTACAATCAAACAATTTATATAATTATTGTGTTAGTAGAAGATCACACCTTTATAATCAAACCACTTACAGAATTACTGGGTTGGTAGCTTACAAGTTTTTGAAGCAAGTCAACACTTTGAAACAAAAGATCACGCCTTTACAATCAAACCACTTACATAATCATTGTGTTAGTAGCTTACCAAGTTTTTCAAGCAAGTCAACACTTTGAAACAAAAGATCATGCCTTTACAGTCAGACCACTTACATAATCATGCGTTAGTAGCTTACAAGTTTTTCAAGCAAATCAAACACTTCAAAACAAAAGATCATGACTTTACAATCAAACAACTTAGTGGTCATTTAGCTCGGGATAATAAGGTGGGACATCCCACGATTAAACTAATGAAACTTATACTGCATTTGGTTAACTGTATAAACTTATAGTATAAGTTATATCCCAACCTTAATCTTGGGATGTCGCACCTTATCTCATCTAACTTGAAATTATTTTATCTCATCTCTCACGTTGTGATAAATTAGTCCAGGGATTATAATCCCATAATAATTTAGTCGACCTACCAAACAACCCCTAATAGACTATGTTGCTCAGACTCTTCAAAAATGTTGGTAGGTGCATGTCGGATTCTCCAAAACAAGTATATTTATAAGAATCTGACATCGGAAGTGAAGTGTCCGCGCAACTTAGCTTACAGGATTATTCCATTAGTACCTTACAAGTTTTTCAAGCAAATCAACACATCAAAGCAAAAGATACAAAACTTACAGAATTATTGGGCTTCGTAGGTGATGGCTTAAATGGACAAGCAGGAGGTACTCTTTCAGGTCTCTGATACTCCTTTCCAAACATTCTATAAATTTTCCCCTGCAAAAAATAAATAAAGAATCAATATCATAAACACCAATATTCAAAATTAAATTTAACTTTTCAAGGATCTTACCATGAGAATATGGAAGAGAAGAGGTAGCAAATTAACGATCGGTACGAGGAACAGTGGTAATAAACAAGCTACACAGACCTGTAATTTTGCAAATAAATAAATAAAAGTAAAATTAAGAAACTGATAAAATTGATTAGTGGAGATTTAATTAAGGATTTTGGGTAATTATAGATTTTTATATTCTTACCATTTTTTTCGATTTGTTTGAGAATGTGTTTTTTGTGTTCTTGATTTTTCGTTTGTCGTTTGGAGAAGAAGATGATGACTTTGTGTAAATTTGGGTCAAAGAGTCTGACTTTTGAATGACATCCCAATCTCTAGCTTATGGATTAATCAAGAGAAAATTTTTAAATTAAAAATAAGGAAAATCACACTACTTTTAAAAAATTATTAACTATATCAGTTTCTTAGGCATAATACATGTGGAGAGTGTACATATGTGGGGACCTAATGCATAAGATATATCATATATATTATGACTAAATAATATATGGTGTGTTTTATTGTGTATTTAAATAGTTTAATATATACTTATATGTATTTGAAGGGTTAATTGAGTGAGGTACTACGATCCTTTATATATATTTGGAAAAAATTTAAGTTGCGTATCGCGTCCAAGTTATATATTGCTCATTAAAAAAAGTGGGGTGAAACTTAATTTTGAAAACTAGCAGTATAAGGAGTAATTGACTTATATAGTAATGTATTTTATATAGCTTTTATTGTTTTATTTTTTTATTGAAATTTTTTTAGAAAGACCAAACTTCATTCAGTCTTTAATAGCAATATTTTGTTAATTATAATCCCCGAATCCATATATACAGAACTCGATAATATAAGTTTAGCCGTGATTTTTGTACTACTTAGGTACAAATTGTGAGTGGCTAAATATGAGTTTTTTTTATATAAATAATATTATAGTGTAGATTATAACTATTTAAATTGTAGCGATGAATTATAATTGAGAGCGTAATTTAACTTTTTCTTATTTAATTAATGTTAAAATTACATAAATGAACCAACATTGTTTGTGTTCATATCAATACACCCACCTTTGTATTTAATTATCTTTAATACCCCTTTTAGTCTCTTCCTCTTTAATACTTTATCAAATCTTCTCATCGTATTCTTTCTCCTAAACTAACTTAATATCATGTCATTTTTAGTTTTGCTTTCAGTTCTACTAAATTTTCTTTAATTTCAAATTTTCATTAAGAATATCCACCTTCATTGATAATTCAGGAGAATCAACTTTTAATTTCTACACTCTATTTCATCGTCACACACACGTTAAAGATCATTCTCACGCTATAATATTTTTTTTATTTATCCAATTTTCTAAAAAACACTAACACAACTTTCACCGTACAATAATTTTTTTTTTTATAGTTTTTACATTTATTATTGCACTTTGTTTATGGAAATTTTTGTTTATCTTTTTTTTTTCTAAAGTGTCTATTATTAGAATGTATTAAAAATAAAATATATCTAATATGATATAATGTATCATAATGCGAAAAATATATATCTTATGTAATTAAAGAAAAAATAAATAAAAGCTGTAATTAGCTAGTAAAAGATGACTGTTGTTTTTAATTATCATTTTCAGTCTGTCAAGTTAAAAAACGGTTCAATTTGCCTCCCAATTTTTCAGCGGCAAAACTGATGAGGCAATAGCCGACGGCAGTGACGATGCAGATTCCGATTACCAAAGATTTCTCCGTCAAATTGCCGCAACAGCAGCAGACGGAGACGAGAGTGCACTTATGGAACTCTCCGGCGACGGCGTTGTTTTGTTAGAAGAAGAGGAAGACGGAGAGACCGAAGAAGAGGACGAGGAAGATGATGATGATGAAGAAGAGTCGGGTAGTGGAAAGACGACGTTACGTACGGTTTTATACGGACATGATAATATGGATAATTCTTTAAAAGGCAGTGTAACGGCGTCGAAAGATGTTGATAAGGAAGAAGGCGGTGGAGGAGAAGAGTGGAATCGTAGTGAAATGGATGGTTTGTTTTGTTCTATTTGCATGGAAGCTTGGACTAATGACGGTGATGATCATATATGGTAAATTAGTAGTAATTTACTTCTTTGCTAGTCATTCTAGTGTTATTCTCTACTTACTTGCTCCAAAAAACTTGGCATCCTTTGTTTATCGAGAGTCAATTTTACTAATTTCAGAGCTAAATTGAATTATTGTTGTCCGAGTCAATTTGACTAATGTCAGAGCTAAATTGGATTATCATCACTTTTTGTTTATAGAGAGTCAGTTTGACTAATTTCATAGCAAAATTGGAATGCTGTCACCCTTTCTTTCTCGAGAATCAATATGACTAATTTTATAGAATTGTTGTCATCTTTTGTTGTTCGATAGTCAATTCAACTAATTTCTGAGCTAAATTGGTTTATTATACTCGTAAATAGTAATTTGATGTTTTAAAAATGAAATTTTAGATATAGAAATAAAGCAATCCCACGATCAAACTACCCAAAGAAAATAGAATGTACTAGAGGTCAGAGCTCTAAATGATTCATTTTGGACTCAAAAGCAAGTAATTTGCAGTTATTATAGTTCTAAATAATTGAAATTCCATCCAACTGGGGAAAATTCAAACAAAGAAATTGTCAACTGGGAAGTGGAGGAAGCGGACCCTATTGTTATGCAGGAAAAATTAGCAGTCCATGGTGCAACAGAATTTGATCAAATTGGGAAAAAATGTTTGGGGTTGATCTCCAAGGCCACGGAGAAGAGGCCAAGGAATTACTATTACAGGTTGATAGCTGCAGACACATAAGGAGATTGGAGCAGGACTTTGAAGGGAAAAATCAAAGTCAAATTGGGCACTAGAATTGAAAAGTTTGGCATCTTTTGATGTCAAATTCTAAAGTTCTGGGAACAGGAATAAGTGGAGAATCACCAAGACTCCCAACTGATGAAGTTCAAACTAGTATCATGGAATGTCTGGGGGCTCAATGACTGGGAAAAGAGAAGATTGGTGAATAGTTTAGTAAGGGGGTGGAGGGCAGATATTATATGCTTACAAGAAACAAAATTAGAAAGAGATATCCGTGAAATGGTACAACAGATATGGGTGGGAGGTGGACTAACATGCCGCTCTGGAAGCAAGTGGAACAAGATGTGGGGTTTTGATTTGTGGAATGAGAAGGTGTGGAAAGGAGAGATCCTAGAAACAAGGGTCTATTCCATTTCCTGTAAGTTTGTCTCAACTGCAGAATTACTCGCGCCACATTACAGGGGCATATGCACCTAATTGTCATAAGGAAAGAAGAATGGTCCAGGAGGAACTTGGGCTCTGTGAGAGGTCTGTTTGATGGGCCTTGGATTTTACGGGGAGACTTTAATGTCACCAGGTTCATTTTAGAGAAGAAGAACTGCATCAGGAGAACTAAAGGAATGAAGGAATTTTTAGATTTTATTGAAGACATGAGGTTAATTGACCTTCAATTGGAAGATGCATCTTGCACTTGGCTCAGAGGAGTCAACAAGACATAACATATATGATTGACAGGATCTTTATTTTAGAAGAATGGGATGAGAACTTTAATAATTTGAAACAATCTCCACTTCAAAGATTGAGCTCCGATCATAGTCCCATAGCTTTCTCATGGGAAAAGAACAGAAATTACTTTATGTTCGAAATTGGTGGCTAGGAATTACAGGCTTCACAAACAGAGTCAAGGTTCGTTGGGAGTCTTTCAACTTCTCAGGAAGACCTGATTATGTATTGCCATGTAAGCTTTAAGCTCTGAAATCCAAATTCAAGGAGTGGAAGAATGAGTATGTTGGGAATTTTGGGATTCAGAGGAAAAGACTATGCTTCAACCGTTGGCAGGTCTTGATGCAGATAGGGAAGACAAAGTACTTATAGTAGGGGAGATAACTAGAAAGGCAGAAACTCTCATGGAGTATAAGGAATTGATCAAGAATGATGAGAACCTATGGAGAATAAAATCCAGGGGACTGTGATCACCTTCGGGTTAGCACTTAGCATCATTAGTCTGTATGAGACCAAGAAAGTAGTACAGGCTTCCTGCTTATTGGCCCAAAATATGACCTTTATTTTCTCCCTTACCTCTTTTCTCTTACTTGTTCTATTTTGGAAGTGAACTAGCATAAGTTTATCCAATTTACTCCATATTGAGTTAGTAACCTTATGTTCTATCCGTTTGTAGAAAAAGTTTGAGGTTGATGGTGCTTGCCTATTTGATGTGGACAGCAATGGTGAGAATTTGATGATTGCCAGAAGGCTCTTTGGAATGGGAGGACAACATATGCTTACCAAAGTAAATTTCATAGGTTGCCTTATGGTAACTCCCTGATTTCTACTTTCGCATTTTCCAGATCAGTCTGTTGCCTCCACATGAAAGAGAAGACATTCTGCTTCCTGTGAGCATGAAAACTATCAAGGACTTGCATGTTTCTCCTCATGAAAAATTCATACTCTTGGCTTCTTTAAGGAAGAAGTTGTCGGTTCTTAGATTGATACCTCCCTCCACCTTCTGCCAAATAATTCCTGTATAACAGAAAAATATACTTTACTTGATTGAAAAATTTCTGTGTTAGTTTCCATTTTTTGATTCCTTCCTGGTAAGTGTCTTATTTATTTATTCCCTTTCCTTATGCAGTGTTGAAAACAACCATACTGTTCTGATATACGACTTACCGGTAATAACTCTGGGCCGCCTTTTTATAGTTGTATTTTTGCTTTCACTGGTTAAGTTTGTGTAAATCTAAAATTGCTCAGAGTTGTTGGATAATGTATTAGATATTTTGTTTTGGTTGATAAGCTTCAAATTCTCTGGTCGAATGATTGTTGATTAGAGTTCTTATGGAGTAATTTTTCTATACTTTATTGTAGGGTAGTAACGGGTAAGGCCTCAACAGTTAGTAATGGGTAAGGCCTCGACAGTTAAATTTACAGAGCGACCTATTAGATTTGGGTGGACCTTCACTATCAGCATCAGAAAGCGATCCTCAACAAAACCTATTCATCTGGTTGGAAGTGCTGCTTTCAATTGACCACTTGAGAGTTGAAAAAGCACAATTTCTTTAGATTTACAATTAGCTTTTGCTCTACCCTATCTTTATAATACATAGACCACAAATCTCAGTTGCTGCTTCTTCGACTTTTTCACTTAGTAATGTGCTTCATGATAATAATCCTTTTGTTACTTCTGTTATTTTTTACCCCAATTTTGTGACTGTTATTGACCTTATATGTAGAAAGGTTTTGTTGCTAATAGATAGAGTATCACGTTTTTCCTGAACTTCTAATGCTATTGGGAAAGTAAAATTGATTCGTCCTTTTTTTGTTTATTTGGAATATGCAGACTGTTCCTTGGTCATGTGCGTGGGATGTCAGCAATTCTCATTACATGTATACCGGATTACAGGTCCCAACACATAATATCCATCTGTTGGAAAATGGTTGCTACTTTTCATTTTTTGTGATTCAAACAAAGTATATCTTTGACTAATAATTCTGAATCGGTTCTCATTATTTTGACGTGGCT
>JBDJHY010000116.1:2420532-2430991 GCA_039654485.1 Withania somnifera | reverse complement strand
TCTTTTGCTGATAAAATAGTTCTACTGAATGTTGTTTCACTATCATTTTGAAGCATTAAATGGGATTTTGTTTGCACCTCTGCCGTGGCACCAAGAAATAACAAAGAAAAGTTTAACCTTGGGAACAACTCAGAAGGTTGGGGATCCAATATATTCTAGCTAAAGATAGAGATGGCCAAACTCTTAGTCGTTATCTCATTTCTCAAGAGACTATTAGTCATATGGTCGACATTTTTTTTCAGTAACTTACCCTTGTTAAATAGGCTGCGCACTTATTTCACCTTGTTCAGGTGTTCTCTATGCCTTTTTAATGGGAAATTTTCATTTAGCAATTTTAGTTTTCTTTTGATTTGGTCTGCCATGCTTCTGTGTATTTTTAATGATCTTTTGATCATCCATTTTACTGTTCATTTCTCCTTTTGGATGATTAAAATAACTAACCTGCAAAGTTTGTTACGACAGAGATGTATGGGCGTTCCTATTGGTATGCAAGGTTCGGTACTGCAGTCTTTATGATCAGGGGTAATTTTCTATTGTTTTGCTTCAGAATTTATCACTTGGATTTATCATCCCACAATTACACGAAAAAGATGACTTAAAACTTCCCATTAATTTTGGGATGTATACTAGTATCCTTGTATTGTTGCTGTGGTTCGTGCTACTCGATACTCAATAAATTGTACTTTTGAACTCTTAAATTTAGGAGGCAACAACATTGATTTGAGCATCTATTTGTTCTACTGTTCTTGTAGGTATACTTCAATTGGGAGCATTCATGATACTGTTCCTAATGCACTTCTTTCCATGAAGAATTCCAACAGTAGTAAAGAGAAGTTTAAACCTGCCTATTTACTTGCTGATGGAAGATTGGAAAGAGCTGGAAGAGTAAAGAAGAACTCTTCTGCGGTTTGTGGTAAATTATCTTCTATTAGCAATGGACTGAAAGTGGAGAATTTGAATTCTGGTAGCATGCTTACTGCCTCGATTATCGCTGTTGGGGATGAAATTTTGTAAGTTATTGTTGCTTGACATTTGTATTTAATGATCCTTCTATCATGCTGACCTGCTCTTTCAAAGTGGCTTTTTATAGCTATATGGAACTTTTGTTGGATTTATGCTATATATTTAACCCTTACATGGTCTTCAAGTGTGTTTTCTTCTTTTAAATTTTCTATTCATCTCCAGAAAAAAAAGAAGAGAAAAAGATTTAGTTGATCTGTCGTAGTACATATTCTATTTGCTGGTTCTTTGTGATCGGATATTGTTGAACTTGAAAGGAATTATTTTTGGAAGTAAATCATTGAACCTAAACATACATCAGTTACTTTTGAGATATACTCGAGCAAATCAAAACTTTGCAAGCACATAGTAAGCAAATCAAAATATTGCAAGCACATAGTTCTCGCTTGCCCAATCTGATGTATTCCTCGAACAGGTTATCCTCTACTACATGGAAATTCCCCCCTCTAAATTAAATTGCTCAGTCCTCAGACTATAATCCAGAAGGAACAAACAATGATCTTAGTGTGAAGTGTAAAGGACATCGGCATCTCATGAATTTTCTGTTCTTTATCTGGTTAATTGTATATGATTTTCCTAGAGGCATTTAGTCAAGACAGCGACTTGAAAGGCAGAACTTGGTCTTGGGTTCTAGTTGATGTGTGTTATTAACAGTTTTGACATACTTTTGTGATAACTGGATGGATATATGGAGACTCCATCACATTTCTGTGCATTTGTCAAAGCTGATGATTTCTTTGATTTGAAAACTATGTCCATAGGAAAAGCTTACTATGTGGTTAAATGTATATAGTCTTTCTTTTCAGTTTGCTGTATATTAAACTCAGTCGTTTTAAGAGAGAGCTAATAAACTTGGAGTCAAGTGAATATATATTCGTTCTGAACCTAAAATCTTATATTTGTTGCAGTCAGCATCTACTTGCTTATCATATTTCTTTCTCGTGGTTCCATAGCTCAGGTTTGGCACTGTAGAGGACAAGTTGGGTTCTATGTTGTGTAAAAAGCTCCACTCTATTGGTTGGGCAGTATCACGAGTTACTGTCACTCTAAACGATGTAAGTAATTGTAAACTTTTACAATGTCTGCTTTAACTGTGCAAACAGTTGAAAGAGGAGTCCAAGCTAGAAATAAAAATCTCAAATTCTCTCTAATAAGCCACAAGGGAGAAATTGGTAACCTAATTAAATTATCTCCCTAATAATTGGAAAAGATTCATTGTACCATCCCCAAATCAATTGTTTGCTAGAACATTCCATTGTAATTGCTTTACTGAAACGGCATCTTTTCCTTTATTTCCACCTAGTTCAATGTTTGAGGAAACTTGAACATTTTTAATTTGAATTTTATTTTAGTCTCATCCTCTCAATTTCAGATAGATTCTGTAGCCGAGGAAGTAGAGAGACGGAAGTCCACGGATGATATGGTAAGCATTTGTCCATATAGGATTATATTGTGGACCAGTCTGCAAATAGATATATCTGTACTCGTTGCTGAGAAGGTTTTCGAATTGTTTGTCCTCCTACAGGTATTTATATTTGGTGGGATAGGTCCATTGCATTCAGATGTTACTGTAGCAGGAGCAGCAAAAGCTTTTGGTGTTCGAATGGTACATGATATAGATTTATCCAGTCCTTTGCATGCTTTTGATTCCATGACTTAGGCTGAGCAATAGCTTCTGAATGATTCAGCTCTGTAGCATTGAAATTGATTCCCATGACTGTCTGACATGGCATTTGTTGCAAACTCTATGGTCCATGTGTGTGATATTTCAAAAAACCTTCCATCATTACCTCCTGTTGTGTGTCTTGAGAAAAAGCACTTTTGAAGCTTAAGGTCAAATGGAGGGACAGGTCTTATAAGTTTCGAAGAAAATAATAAGAGATGGATGATTAAACATCTATATCTTAGATTACCATGGTAATGTCACCGAGATATTTTGTTGGTAAATGTATTTGATGCATAGATATCTATGATTATGTGTTTTATAGCTGTGTATCTGGTTTCTTGTTGTAGTTTTAATTATGTAAATATCAAGTACCAAACCTGGGAGAGGCAGACCGACACTTGGTGGCTTAACTTTAATACCATAACTTGACTGTGCGAACCAACTTAACCTGAATGTAAATACAAGGGATATATGCCTTGACATGAAAAGGTGCTGGACCTTTTCTAACTTGAAAAGATACATCTGTTATATATATGGGAATTATTAGTACAAAATACTAAGTCAGTGGGCCTTATAGGACAGTACTGGAGACTTGAACTCAAAATTCATGAACATGACTTGTACATACTATGTAAGACCCCATAAATCTGAAACTTGAGAATTGCACCAAAACAAGAGCTTGGGGACCATATGAGGATTTGAAAGTCAAAAACTAATTAAATGGACTAGGACGAGCGTGGAAGTGCTTTTAGCAAAAGGATGAACTGCCCAAAATGATTCAAGACTTAAAATACGATATCCACTACAAGAAATAATGTTTCCATTTGCCAACAGAGGCTACGGACTAATACCATGTCCTACGGTCATGATAATATGTATAGCAAATGTGTTCGGAGTGATTTAAGGTCTAAAGAGTGCTTTAGTACAAAATCGAGTTGGAAGCTATGCTACAAACAATTATTCTGAATGAGCTTGCACAAGGTTTGACTTCAAACAATCACATCTCTTAGATTATTATGCGTTATGAGGTGAATTGCCTGTTAACTTAAAGGTCTTCGAGGCTAGTTTTTAATGTACTAAATTATTCGCCAATCCGCACCCAAGGGTATGGCCTAGTGATCAATTAATTAATTAAAGAACCTGAGATGAAATGGCCTCAGGTTCAAATTCCAGCAGAGACTAAACACTAGGTGATTCTTCCCATCTGTTATAGCCTTGGTGGACAGAGTTACCGGGTACCTGTTGATGGTGGGAGGTGGAAAGTATCCTGTGGATTTAGTCGAGATGTGCCTGGACACCACAGTCATAAAAAAAAGCTATTCGCCAATTCAAAATTGTACACGAAGTTTTAAATATTTTATTAAAAGGGTCTATCAGAGACAACGTCTCTACCTCACGTTGAGGTAGTGGTTACGGATTGCGTACACGCTACCCTTCCCAGACCCTACTTTGTGAAAATATACAATTTATGTTGTTGTTGTGTTTGATAAAGTACAAATTGCACAATGAAGTGCACTCATAAAATAGTTGAGGGTAGCCACATGGGCTAGAACCCATGTGATGCAAATATGGGCAGCAAATGCGTAACAAATAACATCTTTCTTGACTTTTTTGGCTAAGATCAAGGAGACAAATGAAAAGTGAAAGTGGGATCCACTTAGGCAAAGGTTTTAATACCCTGAATTAGATTTTTGGGGTTCATTTGCTTCATCTCTTTCATTTTGAACTAGAGCTCCATATCTCCAATTCTGACTCTCCCTTCCACCTTCAAGTCAAGGGATTCCCAAGATCAACCATGGTTATTCCTTTGGTCGATTATGTGATTTTGATCTCGATTCTCATCTGATTATGGCGAATTGAATGATTTTGTCCTAATGATTCAAGTAAAGAATTTCCAAGGTTTGATCAGTAAAGTTAATAATTTTCTTTCTAGCCATATGTATGAATTCATGTAAGTATTTTTAGTATGTTCTATGGTTAGGAGACACAAGACGGTGATTGGAAGCCGTGAGTCTTGATTTTGTTAGAGATGAATTGAGGAAGATCGTGTATGTAAGGGACTGTTTTGGTGGTTGTGGCGATCAGGAAGGTGTTGGTTGGCTTCTTAAGAGGTTCGTGTGACATTGTGAGCTAAGAAAAAAAATGGGTGTGGAGAAACACCATTGTTAAAGAACTTTGGAGTGTTATGCTCATCAAATGTGCGACAAATTGCCTGAATGGCTTAGGCAATGTTTGGTCGCTAACATGAATACCTATTATCAATATTATTGTACATTAAAGTTGTAAAGGAGCATCTTGATCGCTGTAGTACAATAAGGAGTCGTTTGGTACAGTGAATGGGATAAACAAAGTACCCCACATAAAAATGGGACATTATCCCATTCATTATAGTATAAATGGTGGGATAAATAATTTCGGGACTAATTAATACCGCTAATCAAACGCAAGATAAAATAATCCTGTATTTCATCCCGAGATTATTATCTCTTGCTCCTTGTACCAAACGACCCTAAGGATTTGAACTGAGGTATGTAAGGCTAAACCCTATCATTATTCCCCTATTTCATGAATTCCTATTTTAGGCTTCTGTCGATGAGTTTATTAACACTGTTGATCATGTATCACTGAGGAATTCCATGTTATGTACTCCCATGATCATTTCTTAGTTGCTGCCCCATTGCTATATGTTCCCATGTATCCTCCTCAATTCCTCTACTTGAGATGTCTAGTATCATGAATGTCAAAATGAGACATTATGACATGGCCTCCTGGTCCATGTTTCCTCTTATTTGACCTCATCAGGTCCTAGATTATGAAATAACACAAGTCACCATTTAGTATGCTTCAAGATTTATGCACTCTTTTAGTTGTCATCGCTTCTGTTGTCGAGCTTTCATGTTATCTTATATGGTCTTTAGTTCTCCATTTTTGATGTCTATCTTCCTCTATTTGAGATGTCTATGTTTTTCCATTTGAGATGTCTATGTTCCTCTATTTGAGATATTTATGTCATGTGCCATAGGAATCTCTTCCAAACGATGACGATCATAGACGAATCTTATGTAATTTACCTAGAAATATTAATGTGCAACTCATGTACTATTTCATACATTTGATATCGTGCGTAGCACGAGGTCCTCATCTGCTCATGTGGTATATAGAGTCGTTTGTGATCAAGAGACCCCATGTGGCTTATGTTACTCCCAAAGACAAAAGAAATGCGCTAATAAGACAACATGGATAAAGTCATATAGCAACCTAATGTAACGATATGGATAAAGTCCTATTTCAAGCTAGTAAGACGATATGGATATACTTCTAAAGCAACATAGTAAGATGATATAGGTAAAGTCCCACTGCAAGCTAGTACGATGATATGGATAAAGTCCTAATGCAACCTAATGTAACGATATGGGTAAAGTCTCACCTCAATCTAGTAAGATGATAGGGATAAAGACCTATCACAACCATACGTAATGATATGGGTAAAAGTCCCATTGCAATCTAGTGCGACGATATGGATAAAGTTCTATTGCAACCTAATTAGACAATATGGGTAAAGTTCCATCTCAATCTAGTAAAGACGATATTGATAAAGTCCTATCCAAACTAGTAAGACAATATGGACAGTCTTATCACAACCTAATGTAACGCTATTAGTAAAGCCGTCCCATCACAAGCTATCCGACCGACTGTGCCCCTATACCACGAACTTGAAACATTTAGGACATATGTATGACATGTAAGGCATATGACTGTGAGTAGCTATCATGTAGACTCGAGGCTACTGGATCATATAACTTGATTATAACTAATGTGTTCGTGCTCAGAGATTCATAATTCATAATTTATTAAGATCGTAATACTAGGAGACGATTTATTTAGCATGAAGGATGATATATGTCTCAAATAGAGGAACTACATACCATATAAGGTAACATAGAAGTTCTTAAACAGGACATATCAAGACAAGAGAAACATATCGCATAAGAGACTCGTAAATTGGGAGGTTTACTCTTTCATACCTCGACCCCGATCTTTAGCATACTATGGAGATCAAGATACTCTTTTACGACACCTATCTATAGACATAATAATAATAGAAGCTCAGATTAGCAGCCAAACACTACTCAAGCCATTAAGGCTATTCACTGAATGTTGCTAAGCGCAAGCTCTAAGGTTTGTTAACAATGGTGTTCCACCATACCCCTCCTTATGCCTAGCTTACAACATAAGTACAAACTTCTTATGCGACTAACCAATGCCTCCCGCACATCATAACACATAAAACAACCCGTTGCTCAACTTATATGAATAACAACACTTGGATTCACGACTTTCGATCACCATTCCCTACTAGAAATACTTAATGAATCCATATTATAGCAAGAAGATGGTTTCTTACCTTAGTTGAGGCTGCCCTAGGTTTTCTTTGCTTAGATCCTTTGTACAAAATTCTTCATTCGCTATAATCCGACTAGAAATCGACGTCATAATCAACAGAGGAATACCCATGGTTGATCTTGGAATCATTTACCTTGAAGATGGAGTGGAGAGTGAGCTATGGAGCTCCAGTTCGAAATGAGAGGGATGTGCTTAAAGATAATCTAATTTGGGATATTAAATCCTTTGCATAGGCGGGCCTCACTTTTACTTTTCATTTTTCTTGGTCTTAGCCAAGAAGGTCAAGAAAGGTGCCTTTGCTGCCCATGTTTACGTCACATGGGTTCTAACTCATGTGACATTTTACATTAATGCACACTTAGTTGCTTTATGAGTTGTGCTTACGCTTTGCAAATTTGCGCTCCATCGAACACAAACAACAACTTACCCAGTATATTCCCACAAAGTGGGGTCTAAGGAGGGTAGAGCATACACAGTCCATGCCACTTCATTGAACACATTTCACTAAAATGTTTAAATAACCATGAGTCCTAAGGTCCCAGGTTCAAATCCCTGTGGAGGCAAAAATACTAGGTGATTCTTTCCGTATCAGTGGATAGAGTTATTTGGTAGCTGTTGCTGGTGGGATGAGGTACGTATCCCGTGAATTTGGTTGAGGTGCGGAAAAGCTGGCCTGAGCATCACAATCATAAAATAAAATATATTGGAAACTTCCTGTACAAATTTTGGATTGACGAACAGTTTGATGCGCTGGAAACTAAACTTGAAGATATTTAATTTGATAGGTTATTCACAACATAACACTTTATAATCTAGGAGATATTCTTGTTTGAAGATGGACCACGTGCAAGCTCATTTGAAGTTTTTGTCTGTGATAGCTTCCAACTTGACTTTTTGATAGGGCTATCCTTATGTCTTAGATCACTCACACCTCCTATACTTATTATCACACTAATGAATATGGTACTAGTTCATAGCCTATTTTGGTACACAAAAACATTATTCCGAATCGTCTTCATCACATTTTGAAGTCTTAAATCATTTTGGGTTTTTATCCTTTTGCCCAATGTACGTCCACACTCGTCCTATTCCATTTAATTAATTTTTTACTTTAAAACCCTCAGGTGGTATGCACACTTCCAATCTTGGTCCAATTTCAAGGTTTGAAGTTTTGGGATTTTACAAACAATAATCTGTTAAATACTGTGAATATTCACAACTGTTTTAAAATTTTTAATCCGTGTGTCATTCTGCATGTCAACAGTTTCGTCAGATTCTGATGTTTATGAACTATATTTCAGATATGTTATTTGATATTCCACTTTTCTCTGATATTTGGCTGCCAATCCTTTCTTTTACAGGCTCCTGATGAAGAATTTGAAGAACATCTGAGGCATCTCATAGGAGAAAAATGCTCTGGTGACAAGAACGAGGTTAGAACTTTTCTTTAAAGTAATACTGTAGACAAGAATGACAGCCTCGTCACCTGTACTAATAGAGTGAGTTTCAGTCTTACCTTCTGATGCACTGGTTTTAAGAAATTTAACCTTATATTCTGTTAGGAGTTTGATTGAAAAGTAAAAGGTATAGTACATTGGGATCTGCCTGAACTTGGCTCAATTTATTCAGTGCAAATCTAAACTATTGCGAGTCAAAATAATCCTGCTGGACTTTTAAATCCATTAATTTTTCGGATCATCTTCTATTGGTAAAAACTTGTCTGGAACTCCATTATTTTGGCTGGAACCGTTGTTTATTTGGATAAAAATGATAAGATTCCAGCCAAACTTTTTCACGGATTAAGCCCGAAAAAGCACTACACAATTGGAACAAATAGTCATTGCATCAAAGGAAGAAAAAAAAAGAAATAAACTGTTGGAACAAATTATCATTACAGCTAAAGAAGAACTAAAAAAGAAATACACATTAGAATTCCCTTATTTTGGTTAAAACCCTTGTTGTTCAACTATATAATGGAATTTCAGCCAATCTTTTTGCAGAATTTTGCAACAAGGCACAGTTGAAACAAAAAGCCATTGTACTAAAGAAGAAATACAAAATAAATAAACAGTTGGGGTAAAATCTGCAATGTGTTAAACAAGAAGAAATACACATTTGGAACAAATAAACTATCATTTATGGTCATGTGGCAAGTAATGCTTGCAAAATCCTGGAAGCTTATTTTTTGCTGCTCCCTCGTGCCTTAAAGAAGTTATAGGCATGCTCTTTGCGATGCCAGCCGCTGGGTTGTCGGGGAAGATATCAAATTGCCTAGTCCAGGGGTAATTAAGACTATTGATTGTCTAGGTGTGCATTAAATTAATGGAGGCAAGTTTAGGGGATCGCAAAGATTAATGGAAGAGCTCTGTGATAGGCTGGTGAATCCAGTTTACATGAACAGAATTTTATTTTCTTCGTGGGACATGCAATTGCATTTCTGTTCTTGATTGGTAAATTAGCTGAATAATGTAAAGGCTTTTCAGTATTTTCTCATACACGATATATTAGACATCTGAGGCATCTGATAACCTGAACTTATGATTTAATATCTGATACAAATTCGAGAAAGAAAAGTTTGGAGATATCACTTCTGTAAGTACTACAGGATGAATCAGTCTTTTCAGATGCATTTCATGCTTTTAACAGGATGATAACATGCACCTGCAAAATCCTGACTCCCAAAGTTTCAAGTCCTGATACTTTTCTCCAAGGCTCTTCTGGAACCCTCGTCATTCCAGAGATTGTTCCACAATAATTGTAGTTTGAAATTATGCACCATCTTGTGGTCCATGAACTTATTCTGTTAAGATACAAATGAAATAAGTGCAAGGACGATAAATACTTATTTATAAATTTTTTGTCATTGGATGTATGATTATATTTGTGAATAATTTTAGCTACACTACCAGAGTACCAGTCACACGTTAACTGTTGTTTCGTTTCCTATTTCAGATGGCTCTGTTGCCTGAAGGTATTACAGAATTGTTGCATCATGAACAGCTGCCTGTGCCTTTGGTATGTTTACCATTATCTGAAATATAATAGTTATATATTAAGTTCTTTCTCGCTTCATCAGAAAAAACAAAGAAGAAAATTCTTACTCTATGATGCTTTCTTTATCTCAGAGAACTTGTAATGCTATTCAACTTGTGCAGTGAGTCATTTCTATTTTATACTTATTGTAAGTATCCAACAGAAAAAGACCAAACCGGCTGAATTTATCTAGCTATAAGATGAATTTTTCTTCCTGTCCAATTGGGTGAAGATGGCTGAATCATTTTATTGGTGAAATTTTCTAGGTCTTCTTTTGACAAGTCGAGACATCTATTTGATGCATTCCATCATAACAAAAGAGCTGCGTTTGAAGTG
>JBDJHY010000116.1:2396739-2408855 GCA_039654485.1 Withania somnifera | reverse complement strand
TCCGTCATCCTTTACAATATGAGTGATAGAGCTCCTCACATTGTCCCTTTTGATTATGCTGTGAAAATATTTTGTGCGGCGATCACCTTCAACCAAATATTTGCACCTTGATTTTCAGCAATAAAGCATCGTTCCGCATCTAACAAGAAACTGGCTTTGTGCCGTAGTTCTTGGCACTGGATTTTCAATGCAACATTCAGGGGGTCCGTCATATGTGCCTGGACTGCATTCTTGAATGCGTCATTAGCTGCCTTTGCCTTCTCAAAGATACTCCCAAACTCATTGCGATTTAAAGCTTTAAGCGGAGACTTAAGCGACTTTAACTTTGAAGCTAATGAATATTGGGCCATACCTCCTCTCCATTGACCCCAGTGTGAGTTCATAATTTCATCAAAGGATGGATGTTTGTTTAGAAATTTAAATGGGCGAACACCCGTGGGAAATTCTTTCACCAGCGACACGATAATAGGGCAATGATCGCTCACAGGCTCCATGGGGAGGAATAGGGCATTACAATTCAAGCCAAGAGAGCCCCATATATCATTAATAAAAACACGATCCAGCTTGGACCAAATAGAGCCGTTTGTCCAAGTAAAGAAAAGACCTGTTGAGGGTGCATCTACAAGGTTTTGAGCCAACTGGAAATGCAATAAGTCAGCAACATCATATGGTCTAAGAAGATTTCCGCCAATTTTGTCTTTTGGGGAAGAGTAACAGTTGAAATCCCCCATTATAGCCCAAGGCAAAGACATGGAGGATCCCAAAACTGTTAAGCGCTCCCATAGCTTCCGTCTCTGCAAAATTGAATATACAGGATACACGAATGTTAGTTCAAATGGGACACGAGTGACCTTACATAGAGCTTGAAGATGGATGTGCTGTGAGTCCACTTCAAGGACATTGCAGGTTACGCGAGTTTTATCCCACAGGAGCAGCATTCTACCACCGTCAATGTAATCATGATTGGTACAATAACCCCATCCTGGAAATCGCAAGGCTGAGACAATGCTAGTACGGATTCCGCTTAGCTTAGTCTCCAGCAAACACACAATAGAAGCTGAGTGAGTGGAAGAAATTTTATTGACAATATGCTGGGTGGCTAAATGGTTCCTCCTTCCACACAGCCCCCGCACATTCCAAGTCATGATCTTCATTTGGAAATAGAGGAAGATGAGGCCCTTCCGTGCCCTTTCTGTTTTGCTATGCCTTTCACCTTCTTCTTACCAGTGCCATCAGTTGCAAAGTTCCGTTTAGCAGCATCAGTAGTAGCTTGCATGCTTGCATTATCTTGTGCTACAAAAACAGTTGACTCTACCATAATATCATCAGTGCTATCCTCTGATGTGTCACGCATGTCAGCAGCAAGGGTGACTGTAGGCTGAACTGTTGTGGCAGTATTCATAACTTCACGTACACAGCTAGTTTCCCCTTTATCAGTCAGTGCCCCAAACGGATTATGGACTGTCAAAGTAACATTTTGTACTGGAGGAATAACTTTCGGCTTTGCAGGTTTTGTGGGTTTGTTAACAATCTCCAAAGGGGTTTTTCCATTCGTTGCCCTTGCTGGTTAAGAAAAATCAGTATTGGTTTCGCCTGAGTTGCCTTTGGGGGGAGCTTCCAAGTCTGTGTTAACAGTTGCATTCTTTGAGCACTTGAACACATTGTGCCCAAACTTCTTACAATCACAGCAAAATTCTGGAAAGTGTTCGTAAGATACCCTTTGGACATACTTTCTTCCTCTTGGCATAGTGACTTCGAATTGTTGAATCAGTGATTTAGCAACATCCACCTCAATTAGACAACGGGCATAATTCATCTTCATTCTCTCCTTTGTAATCTTGTCTGTGTACAATGGAGTTCCCACTTTGGAGGAGAGCTTACTTAGCCCCGATTGACTCCAAACTGAAAAAGGCACATCATGCAAGAGCACCCATGTAGGCACCTTCATAAAGAGGTCGTCTGTGAGAATGACTCCTTCGTCAATGAGTTTCAGCATCAAGGTTTTGTCATACGCCATGTATGGGCCACCATGTAATGCATGTATCCTATCATGGTCATTCATGAACCTGAAAACTGTCCGGCCCTTCCCACAGGGAAGAACACAACATTTAACCCCCCAAGCAGTGACAATTTTGTCCAGAGCTTGACGCCCTGGGAATGGTCCTGTAAAACAGCCAATTAAACAATATCCCCAAGTCTCTACGAATGGTACTTCATCACTTTCCTCCAGGACAACTTCGTCGTTCACAAATTCATGATGTGATAGTTTTAAACCATTGCCTGCAGTTCTATTTTCTTTGAAAAGAGCTGCAAAATCCAGCTTTCCCTTAATGGTTGTGTTATTCTCTTCCATGGTTGGTTGGTGCTGTTGTGAGTTGTTTTGAGAACTCCCAACGATGCCCCTTGCCACTCCAACAGCACCCCCTTTGCAGGCCACTGGAACAGTTCCTCCAGCAATGCCACTTCCTGCACCCCCAAAATCACCTCCAGCAGCTCCCCCAATTTTGACGCCTTTTGTGCTACCAGCAACAACCCCAGCACTTCCCCTCACACCCCCACCAACACCAATAGTGCCCCCAACATCGCTGGATGGTGTTGCATTCAGTTCAGCCTCACGTACCTTAGAGATATTTTCAGCAGGCGGGAGAGAAACTGTATGAGCAGCTACGTTATGATCAGCGATGGTTTCTCCACAGGAATCTGAAAGGGCATTGGCAGCCCATTCCAGAATCTGTAATTGTTGCTCCTTGTTTAACACTCCATCTACATTGATACGGTTGTCTTTGGGGACAAGAACCATCAAGGTTGGATCAATGTTGGAGGGGACCAGTTCTTCCTCAGCATTGTTGCTGGCTGATGCATGATTTTTTTTCTTCTTTTTCAATGTTTTTTGCACAAAATCATGTAGAGTTTCTTCATTTTTGTTCCCTCTCACCATTTGAAACTGCTGAAAACCTTCCTGGAAAACAGCAAATTACTGTTGGACAAGACAGTTTCAGTCAAAAGGAAACTGCAGCTGCTATTGATTTGACAATTTCCAGAATTTTGGCTCCAAGAATCACGAATTGGTTTCAAATTTTCAGCCAAAAATTACACAAAACACGAATGGAAGAGAAGAAGATTATTATGAAATGGGAATCGATAAAAGCTTGAAGGGCGAAAGCACCTTAGCCGAATTGAAGTACAATTCGTGTTGTTTGCTCGAAGCTGTGTATCCACAGCGGACCCTTTCTTTTGTACATTGGAAAACCAGAGCAAGGATCATAAAATTGTTCGTAAGCAACATGTTTTGAGTCCAAATTTCTCAATAAGAATGATTGCCTACTATGAATTGGTGCATTTCACCTTTCATCTCAACCAAACTGAAGCCTGGTGTTTTGTGTATACTTGAAGTTTTCATCTTGTTCCTTTCTTTTTCAGCATCTGGCAATCTGTTTTGTGCAGCATAAATGTGGGAGAGAAGAATGTAACGCCCCGAGTGATACGTGTCCATTTTTTGGCTATCTTTGAACCTCACCATGCATTATACAAGCCCCCAATAGAGCACCCCAGATGGCTGCATCAGCCTTTTCAGGCATATCTTGAATAAACATCTCTGCTTCTTTAAGCAAACCGGCCCGGCCAAGTAGATCCACCATACAACCATAGTGCTCAGATCTTGGTGCAACGCCATTTACTTACATAGCATTGAACAGCCATCTGCCTTCTTTAACTAAACCTACATAGCTGCAGAACACCTAGAAATGTAATCTCATTAGGCTTTTTATTCCCTCATCACACATTTGATGGAACAACCTAGGAGCATCCTTTGCAAGACCAATCATTGCTGACTCTACAATCATGTTAGTCCAAGCCAATACAGATTTTCTTGGTATCATATAAAACACTCTTAAGAGCTTTCTCATGATCATCACACTTGCTATACATATCCAACAAACCTACCTCAACTTCTTCCTCCTTTATGTCAATGGCTTCACCGATATGCAGTGCACCTGCATATCCACATACTGAGAACAACCCGACAAATGTTATCCGATCAAAACCCAGCATATCTCTTAGCAACTCTAGTGACTTCATATACTTGTTGTTCGGACTATAGCCAACAACCGTAATGTTCCATGAAACCAAATCTCTATCTGGCATTGCTTGGAAGATCGTCTCTGCTGAACTCATATCACCCCCCCCCCCCGCCAATCATACCCACCAAGCCTGACATTCTAAGCAGTAGTATCCTTAGGCATCTGACTAAAAACGATACTAGCTCTTTCTAGTTCACCTTTTTGTATAAAACCATCAAGAAGTGAAGTCCATGAGAAAACTGTCTTCATCTGCATCCTATCAAAAAACTTCTCAGCTGACTCCATATCTCCAAACTTAGCATACATATCAATCATACCATTTCCAAGATTTTCACTCATGTGCGTTCCTCCCTTTGTCACATACAAATGAATCAACTTACCCAAATCAAAATCTCCCATTTTCAAAGAACACGCGATAAGTCCAAAAAGTGTAACCGGGCATTCCAACACATCTCATTGAAAGTATCCAGAACCTCATCAAAGCAACCATTTTTACCAAGAACATCAATGATCACATTCCAAGAAACCACGTTTGGTTCAGGCATCTCGTTGAACAGACCCCAAAACTTGCATACCTTTGTAAAAGTGAATTCGCTATAGGGAGGTCCAAAACATACCCCCTATTTAACTACACAGCAATGCAATGCTTCACCAAGAAAGTAATTTTCATTCCTACACAATGCTTTAATCACAAAAAGGTTTAAGTATAATGATTAGGAGAAAAACCATATTGCAACATTTTGACATATAAAGACATTGCTTGGACTGAAATGAAAACTATTAGCCTACCCTCTAATGATAGTATTAAAACATTAAAAAATTGGGTGAATTAGTTTGGCTAAAAACCAAGTGTGCCTATGCTAAACTTCCATTAGGAGAAAGTGCTGTGAATGAAATAAATCATTGGAAAAGCAATTTGTGATGAAATGTGCATGAGATGTTTCCTATTTGTACAGTTTTCCATAAGAAAAATATGTGGATGGGAAGCTTTGTAATGGTAGTTGAACAGTAATATCGAAGCTAGCCTTTGATTATGTATGAAATTTTGGTTGAAAATTAGTTTGAGTAATCTCTATTTCTCATTTGCATCTATCTCTTCAAGATAATGTCCAAATAGTTACACCTTTCTGCTTCTATCATTATAGTTGCGATTGACTGGCGGCTACCTTCCAACCGAGAGCAACCATCGCTCTTACAGTTATGCGTTTCTGGTAAATAATTACTCAATACGAGCAAATTTCTTTTTTCAGCTAAGTTTTCTCTATGAAGATTGCTCTTTTTAGAAAAAAAGCAACAAGCTTTCTACTCATATAGATAACAATGAATTGAGTTTTTTTGCAGACTGTTATCAATTATGGAGCTTCTTCCTAAGTCAGTTTTCCACTAAAATCTTTTATATTTCTTATCCATATTCTTACATTTCGATATAAATGTCGGTTCTGAATCTGTACTTTGACGTGGAACATAAATTAATGTTAACTAGATATGATGAATCTATAACTGTAAATATATAACGGGTTCAATGCTAAAAAACTTAAAAAGTTGAACCCATAAAACATAAATCCTAGATCTTCGTATATTTGTAGCATCATCTTCTAATTCTATTTCGGCTGGAAGTGCTTGAGCTGTTGCTTCTGTGTTCCATCCCATTTCTATCTTTTTACCCTAGTTGGATATAGAGTTAAAGTATACCAATCTGAATGAGGTGTGAGTTGCACAACAGCATGCATTATTTCTGTAGCCGTATTGGTGTGTGAGCTAATCGGCAACAAAAATATCTTTGGCCAGTTTCATCACACTAGAGCTAGTTGATGAGAGTAACTTCAGGAATGGCTAAAGACATATTACTCTGTCTTGGAAGTCTCAGCGCGCAGCCGTGCATAGGAATCTGTTTAGCTAGCAAAACCAGAGGCATTGATATGAATGAGCATTTGATAGATTTCACATCATTTTCTAACCTCCCGTGTATAATTTTAAAGACTAATTTGGTTGCAGTTTAACTGTAATGTCTTTTGATGCTGTTAGGAGCTTGAAGCTGCAAAACTGCTATAAATGCTTGTTTTTTACAAAAGTCCACAGCGAGCACCTGTTTGTCTTTGACCAAAGCCAACACACCAAAACCTGTTTATAATTAGTTCCTCTTCTTTTGTCATGTTTGGAACTTGCTAGTAAACCAAGCTGTGGCTCTAGATCGCTTGCCCGACCGCCTCTGTTTGCATTCATAGAAGAAGCTTTCAGTACCAAGCTTATGTATGACAGATGACCAAACTTTGGAATCATCAAGTTCTATCACATTTCTAGATTTACGATGCACATGGAAGGAAGATCATAATTAGCAAAACTATTACAAATTGTGTTTTGCATACAATATATTTCCAGACAAAGAAAGCAAACCAATTGATAAACTGACAGCATATCTCATTAGATAAAATGATCACAACAACGTTTTTCATAGTGTTTCACCTCAGGAGATACTTCCATAAAATCATATTTAGTAGGATAAAACAAGGGGCACTTTAAATCGCTGCTAATCAACAACAGTAATAAAATAAAAATAACGTACTGCAAGAAAGGGTGCAGAAAGAAAAAGCAAAATAACAAATGTTGAGCGACTCAAGAGTTCTTAGGAATAACTCTGAATGAAAACGCATGTTCTCTTCTTCCAGCACCAATGCCTTAACTATCAATATCAATGTATGATATGGTGAAGCTTGTTTATTGGTCCTCCTCAAACAAGAATAATGGCCAGTAGAACTTTGACTGGCCAAAAAATTGTAATGCAAGACCTCACACTCAAGCTTTTGGCTTGAGGATCTTGACAGTCTCCCAGGTGAAATCGGGGTCATCACGGCCAAAGTGACCGTAAGCTGCAGTCTTCTGGTACCTGAAGTTGCCTCCTCTCAACAAATCAAGATTGATTGACATCATTCCAGGCCTGAAGTCAAAGTTCTCCTTGATAAGAGCCAAAATATCCTTGTCGGGAATTGTTCCTGTCTTGTAAGTGTCAACAAACACGGAAAGTGGTTCAGCCACACCGATAGCATAAGAAACCTGCACAATACAGCGGCGAGCAAGTCCTGAGGCAACTACACTCTTTGCTGCCTGCCTAACAATGTAAGCACCGCTCCGGTCCACCTTGGTGGGATCCTTTCCTGAGAAGGCACCACCACCGTGAGCACCCCAGCCTCCATAGGTATCAATGATAATTTTCCTGCCAGTGAGACCGGCATCTCCATGTGGACCACCAATGACGAAACGACCTGATGGGTTGAGGTGGAAGATGGTGTTCTCATCAAGGTACTTAGCTGGGATCACAGGCTTGATCACATGCTCTTTCAAGTCCTGGGCTATCTGGTCGTTTGTGACAGTTTCATCATGCTGGGTTGAGATGAGAACAGTGTGAACTCTAATAGGGACCATGGCTCCATTGTCGTTCTTGTACTCAACAGTGACTTGGGTCTTGCCATCTGGCCTGAGCCATGGGCAGGTTTTGTTCTTCCTCACTTCAGTCAGCTTAGCACCAAGCTTGGTGGCCAAAACATGGGTGAGGGGCATGAGCTCTGGAGTTTCATCTGTGGCATAGCCAAACATGTGGCCTTGGTCACCAGCTCCAATTTCTTCAGGTTTCTTGGTAAGATGACCGTGAACACCTTGGGCAATGTCAGGACTCTGCTGCTCGATGTTGACAAGGACCTTGCAGTTGTCAGCGTCAAGACCAACATCTGCTGAGGTGAATCCAATACCTCTGCATGTGTCACGTACGATCTTCTCATAGTCTACGGTGGCCTTGGTTGTGATCTCTCCAAAGACCATAACCATGTTTGTCTTTGTGCAGGTTTCACATGCAACCTTGCTTTCTGGATCCTGCTCTAGGCAAGCATCAAGAATAGCGTCTGAGACCTGGTCGCAGAGCTTGTCTGGGTGGCCTTCGTTGACCGACTCTGAGGTGAACAAGAAAGTTTCCATGTCTGCCCAGACCAAATTTAAGAAGACATGTTAAAAGCTATCTTAAAATATTCAATTTACAAGAAAATCAGGGGAAAACTGCTTGTACTACACGAAACAATGAAAAGTAGTCGGAATGCAAGAACAGAGAACAAACTTCATCTTGAGGACCCATTTAAAGTGCTCAAGGACAAAAAATTCTCTCATCCTAGAGCGAGAAGATGAGAAGTATTAAAGCTGAAGGAATAACCAGAGGTCTTTTATATTCTTAACACTTATGCTAGTGATTGAGCATTCCACAATAGTTTGCCAAAAAGCAAATTCCCTGCTCACCAAACACATTCTTTGGCAAAAAAGGTAACCAAAGAAAAGATGTCCAGTAGAATTTTCTTTAAATTTCCCCTTTATCTATAAATCAGCTATGTAGCCCACAAGATCAAAATATACCACAAACACACATCCTAATCCCATACCATTCAAACCGGGTTGCTTGAGAACTCAAACAAACATTCATTTACTTAATGTAAGCAATAAAAGTTTGAATTAATTTAACACCACATTACCTCTATACGATATTCACTGATAGCACTAGCAATAATCAGATTTATCAAAATATAATAAATAAAGTACTTGATGAAACTTATGGACGTAAAAACTAGTTTTAGCAATGAGAACCGCATACTTCACATAACATTATAACATCAGAAGAAAGACTTAATTCTTCCTTTTCTCATATTTTGCCTTTCCTAGCATTAAACCATATCGGAAAAATGACATTTTTATGCCAGATGCAATTCCTTGTACGGAAAAACTAGTTCATAAATGAGATATGAGAGTACTCCAACAATGAAAGATTACTCTTTACATTTCTTTCCTATTTAATAATTAACATGGATCAGAACACGCATATGCCATTCCACTGACCTTCTAACACTTAAACTACCCAAATTGATGGAGAATTACCAACTCTTTTATCAAATGAAACTCTCCTTGTACAGTAGGACTAGTTTATCAATGAGATCTGACTACTAGGCTTACCAATGTTAATAAATAATGTGACAATCGAAGTTAATATCACTAGAAAACAAAGAGCTCTAACCATAAGCCAAGTAATAAATACGTAGTACTTGCATATAGGAAAAAAGGTTGCTAGGAAACCACTGATTTATTGACATTTGACTCTTTTTGAAACGAATCAACATGGATGAAATACATGATGAGAACTTGCACAGTAGAAATTTTGAGATCTAGTTCGTAATCCACAAAAATCATGCATGCAGATTCACAAAACAAATCTAATACAAATCTAACCAAGCAAAAGAAAAAAGAAACAAAATCAAAATCTAATAGAGGTAAAGGAAGAAACATGCAACACTTACATTTTGAAAAATGTTCGTAGAAAACCACAAATTTACAGAAATTTGACGCATTCGAAACGAATCAAAATGTATGAAACAACATAACCAGAATATTCACAGTAGAGTGCTGAGGTCTAGATCCTAAATGGCTAAATCCACACAAATAACAAGCTCAAATATGATTCACAACAGATCTAACGAAGCAAAACAACCACAAAATCAAAATCCACAAGGAAGCAAAAACTGTAAATTTCACCATGGATTTGAAAGAATGCCTCTGAAAAGCAACACGTAACACTTACCTATTGAAAAATGTTGCCAAAAAGCCACTAATTCACAGACATTTAACGCTTTTTGAAACAATATAACGTGAATATTCACAGTAAAAATGCCGAGATCTATATCGTAAATGGCTAAATCCACACACAAAAAAAAGCTCAAAAATCATTCATAACAGATCTAATGAAGCAAAACAACAAAAATAAAAATGCAAAAACTGTAAATTACGCCATAGATTTAACATTTGCATATTGAACGAGAATATTCACAGTAGAAATGCTGAGATCTAGATCCTAAATCCACAAAAAAAAAAGCTCAAAAATGACTAATAACAAAAATCAAAATCCAAAAAATAAATTCCTCAATAGATTTAAACAACGTACCTCTGAAAAACTGAAGAAAATTTTCTGAATCAAAGGAAAAATTGAGAGAAGAGAGGAAGAAACACAGAATAGAAATTTGGATCTGTGTGAAGTCACGGGAGATTATGAGAAGTTATGGTCCAGTATTTATAAGCAGCGAAATGGAAGGATGGCGTAAGTGAAAAGGCGCGTAGTGTTCACTCGCCTTTTCTCATTTTCATACACACCACCAACCAATATATGGCCCACAATGACTTTCTGCGGGACCGATATTTTTTTTTTACCATTGGTGGGACCCACCATTTGCTGTTTAGACGGTCCTGATCATCTCCTAAATTCTAGTGTAGCTTATTATTGGACATTAGTGGACAAGTTTTTTTTTTTTTAATTAATAATGAAGTTGAGTATTTAATAAATATATTTGATTTATAGGATTAAAATTGAAATATTCGAAATATAATTTTTTTAAAGAATTTAAATGAGGTTAAGAAGCTCTTTTATTGATACACTATAAATAAGGTGGCTCAAGCCTCAAAAGAAAAGGTTTAGGTAGGTCAAAAGCTTAACATTTTTGATTCGAAACTCTTAGTCGAGCTGATGGCGAGATCGATTTATTGTTCAGGTTCAAGAGGAAGGAAAGGTTGGTTTGATTTTGATTATAAATTAATTAAATTAATTTTTAAATAGTTTTGAATTCCTGAGTGTGTTTTGATATTTTAAAAACGACATAAGAAATTAAAATTAATTTATAAAAAATTAAAAGTTAAAATAGGTTACTTTATACTTCTCATTTTTTGACTTGAAAGTTGTTCAAATTTAATTTTTAATTTTTTTTAAGTAAAGCCAAACAGGCCTGAAATATAATTTAATTATATGTATTTGATTTAAAATTAAATTAGATAAATTGTTATAAATTGTTATCTCTAGCTTTAATCTTATTTTTCTCAAAGAACTTCGACAGAAGAGTTTTGGAGAAGGACAAATTTGTCATTTTAATGTTAAATCTCGAAATTATTAATTTCGTAAGTGTGTTTAAGTCAATCACAAAAATTAATTTGAGAAAATTGTCCCAAATCATATTAAAAGACCAAGGTAAAACTCCAACATGTTATCCCAATAAAGTATATAAATAACTTGAATCAAATCAAACGACTCTAAAAAATAATTCAAATTTAATCCTCATATAGTAATTTCTATCCTCCGGTCCAACCAAAATACCCCGAAAGGTGTTTTGTATGGTACTTGAAAATCTCATATTATTTTTTACTAATTTCATGTGAAAAGGTACGTATAATTAGAATAACATATGAAATAAATTATAAAATTGAATATGATGTTGGTGTGCGTGGGTAACATGTTCCACTAAGGTGATTCAGTAATTTTTATATTTGCTGAAGTTGGTGAGAAGTTTATATTCTTTTTTTAAAAAAAAAAAAAATTGGTTGGCGAGAATATGCCATTGTGAAGTTGTACATTGTGCTTTGAGAATTAGATTTGTTTGCTTAATGCTAGTCGAATTATTATTATTTGATTTACTTAGTTGCCATTTTTAACCCACCTAAAACAAGGGGTTGGTAGGTGTCACTTTTAACTTTGACCATATTAGAGAAGTTACCTACCTTTTGACTTGATTGTAGTTTTTTTAATATTTGATTTGATTTTTGTAAAGTTGGTAGATTATAAGAAGTGGTAGGTTTTTAAAACCAATAAATAAGGTTGTTGTGGACGAATAAGATTTTTTTATTTTTTAATTAAAAGTTTTGAATTTAATTATTGAAATTCTTAATATGAAAATAGTTTTTATCAAAAAATGTTTTTATATTGATCTTATATCGAACGAATTTGAATTAATAAAAAATTTAATATAATATTGAGTATCAAATGATAAACTAAAAGAAACCGATATCACAAGTCAAATATTCCACTTGTAGCAAATTAGATGATACTTATATGATGTTTTTTTGATATGGGATAATTGAATTTTTGGTTCATCGGTTTTTGATAATTTTAAGTTTGATTTGTGATATATAAAGTAATGTAGAGTATTAATTTTTAACTAATTAAAAATGTGCTTTTTTTATCCTTTTATATCA
>JBDJHY010000116.1:2381803-2396639 GCA_039654485.1 Withania somnifera | reverse complement strand
AAAATTTTTTTGGACTGTACAAGATGAATCGAACTTCAGTTGGGGTTTTTGGAAGCTACTCTACTCTAAACACTAGTTTATGCCTATACAAAGGGTAATATATTATTTTGAAGAAAAATCTCAAATATTCTAAATATTTAACACGTCATTCTATATTTGATACGCTACTAATGACCTTCGAATTATAGAGAGCATCAAGAGAGAAGAATCAAGGGTTGTACTCACAATTATTGTTTATCAATGAACTTATGTTTCTTCATATTTTGTTTGTGATTGAAATTTATTTTTTATCACATTAAAATTTGTTATAAACAAATTAAAGCAACCAATGGAACCAAATTTGTCCTTCATCTCTTCTCTCACAAATAAGATTTGCATATCTGACACTACAAAGCCGCAAAAATGAAAACTCCTCGAAGATGAAAATTACTTCAAGTCTTGTCTATGAGTTTCACTAAGACTACACTCTGACAAACTTTGAAGTAGAGGACATTTATTAAAATTTTGTTGAACTGTACAATATCTGCCCAATTTTAGTTAGGTTCTTGAATGCTATACTACCCTAAACACTAGTTTATACCTATATAAATGGCGAATATGACTCATTTTATAATTGTTAAGGCCCAAAATATGAGCTTGTGACTTCGGAGAATTTTGGTGGGTATTAGTTCACTATTTTTCTAGACTATGGTCACCCGACATATTTTTTCCCAAATCCTCAAATATCGCCTGTAAGGACCCACTAATGACAATGAATGTATTTTGAGAGAGTGTGAAACTTGTTTTATGATTTTCGGTGCCCCGAAACACGAATTTGTGATTTTGATGGGTATTGATCCATTATTTTTCTGGACTATGGTTGCCCGATATTTTTTTCCCCCAAATCGTTCGGTATTTCCCCTAAGGACATTGTAACGATGATGAATGCATTATAAGGGTGAATACGACTCATTTTATGATTTTTGAGGCCCTAAAATATAAATTTGTGATTTCAGAAGCTTTCGGTGGGTATTAGTCCAATATTTTTTAAACTATAGTCGCCCGGCATATTATTTTCCCAAATCCTTTGATATCACCCATAAGACCCCATGAATGATGATGAATATATTTCAGGGGAGAACGCAACTTGTTTTATGTTTCGAGGCCCCAAAATACGAATTTGTAATTTCGGAGAATTTTGGTGGGTATTAATCCACTATTTTTTTTAGACTATGGTTGCCTGACACATTATGTTCCCAAATCCCTCTATATCGCTCGTAAGGACACCATAAATGACGGTGAATGTGTTTCATGGGTAAGCACAACTCATTTTGTAATTTTTAGGGTCCAATAATTGAATTTGTGATTTCAAATAATTTCGTTGGGTATTAATCCACTTTTTTTCTAGGCTATGCTCGCTCGGTATATTTTTTCCCCAAATTCTTTGACATAACCTGTAGGACCATATAAACAATGGTAAATGCATATCAAGGGCAAACGAGCTGTGTTTTTTGACATAACCTGTAGGACCATATGATTTTTGTGTAATATGAAATTCTGGGAGATTATTTGCCGGACATCATATATTTTGGTTTGTAGGACCCAATAAAAGGCGGAGAATACGTCATCGGGGATCACAACACTCGTAAAGAGTTTTCGAGCCCCAGAACAAAAAAAATTGTGATTATAGAAGATTTTAGCGGGTATTAGTCGACAAAATTTTGAGGAATATGAGGTTTCGGGAAATTTTTTGCTGGATATCATATATTTTCGTCCGTAAGGACCCAGTAAACGACGTAAAATGCATCCTCGAAATAACGATACTCGTAAAGGATTTTTCCGGCCAGAAAATGAAATTTGTGATTTTAGAAAATTTAAGTAGAATGCATTATACATCACAATAATTAACAAATTAAAATAGTTAAAAATTATACAAAAAATTAGATTGACTTTTTAAATTTTATCGATATTATATAAATTAAGACAAAAAAGAAATTACATATACTCTTGTGTCTAGTAGTTTTAATATTTGTGGCCTGGTAATGCAAAAAAGAAAGAAAGATAAAAGAACATTATTGCAAGTTGCAATCCAATCTTACATATGATTAGGATATGATTTACCCCTATTTTGTATTTTTATTAAATCAAATAATTTTTTTAGCAGTAAAATATGGGATGAAAAACTTGATTTCTTTTATTATCTTGGGCGCCCTTTTATTTTATCGTCGGCTAGTTTTGGGGGTTCATTATTCGTCTGATTCAAAATTCAGTTTCTTATCATGTTATTAAAATCAAATTCAATTCAATTTTTGATTTACCTGATATTGAGATCCAATATTATATTATTCGTTTTCTAGCGGTAGGACTAGATATGAGAGGTGTTTGAATCTCATACCGATGGTGGTGTAGGAGACTTGATCTCATTGGTGGAGCTAAATTTTTTATGAAGAGGGTTCAGAATTTAAAGAAGTAAACACACAAACTAGCTGAAAGGGATTCGATATCTATTATATATACACATAAAAAATAATTTTAATCATGTATAAATAAAATAATTCCCGTCAAAGCAAGTTCGAATGAACTCCTGATTATATTCTAGCTCCGCCCCTACTTGATCTCCTCGTATATAGTCTTGGACAAGCATCACTTGATCATGAGCTAGTTTTAAGGTTAAGTTTATACATAGTCTATTTTTAATGCTCACTTTTTCATTAAAAATGAAAGGCAAATATATATCACTTAATTATAATTTTTTTTAAAAATATGTATTTAAATAAAATTATCTCATATTTATTAATTTAGTATATGCATTAAGTAAAAATAAAATTTTAACATTGACATATGTGCAAATGATAAATAATAAACGAAAAAGAATAAAAGTGCTGGTCATAATTTTTTTGTTTGAGTGTTGCGCGTATTATTTGTTTTACTGGTCATATGATGGACAATGGAATCTCAGATGTACAAATGGAGACCCATCAATGATGTAGTGCTAATATTTAGGTGGATTAAATGGGCAGATTAAGTTAAAAATAAACTAATAAATGAGAGGGCTAAAATTAGCCCAAAAGTTATTTAAATTAAAATAAGCTAAAATAATGAAATTATGCTTAGTGTTCTTCATAGTGTCCACTGTCCGGTCTTGAATTTTTGTCACTTAAAAGGTCTGGTCTTGAATTTTATTTTTCAAAGTATTCAATCTTAAATTTTTGTTTTCACTTAGTAAGCTTTATTGTTTGCCCATAACGTGCAACTTGTATTCAATTGAATAGATTTAGTATTTTGATATGCTATGAACATCTTTCTTATGGGGCAAAAGTTAAAACATGTGTTTGATAAACAACATACGTAAGTTTTAACTTTTGTTTGTTAGGCAGAACTTCTGACCAATTGAGTAGGTTCATTGTTTTAAGATGTCATGAATGTCACTCTTATGGGCAAAAGTTAAACATTGTCTAGTGAGTGATGGGTAATACGTAAGTTTTAACTTTTGCATATAAAGCGGGACCTCTAATCAATTGTTATTCACTATCTTGAAATATATTAAACGTCTGTCTTAGGAAAATAATTAGAACAACTACCTTATGGACAAAATTTTTCAAGTGGGATGAAAAAATCTATGTCATCCTTTGTGGAGATTATTTTTGTAAGATTTTTTATGAGGGATAAAATGTCAGAAGCAACCCATTTTAAGGTCACTTTTGAGAAGTTGAAGAAACTACACCTAGTGTCTATCAAAGTGTTCGGTCTTAAATTTTTATCCTCCAAATATTCAATCTTGAATTTTGTCCCTTAAAATGTCCGATCTTGCCGCTTAATAAGTTCTAATATTAGACTATAAAGCAAAACTTGTAATCCACTAAACATGTTCATTATCTTGAAATGTTCTGAATGTCTACATTATGAGCAAACGCTAGAATTATGTCTAATGGGTAACATACATAAGCTTTAATTTTTGTTTTAAGGTACAATCTTTTGTTAATTAAGCAATTCTACTATCTTAAAATGTCCTGAACATATGCTTTATGAACCAAAAATTAAATATTTGTTTGATGGGTAATATACTTAAGTTTTAATTTTTACTTATAAGATAAAATTTCTTGTCAATTGTGAGATTCATTTTTCTTGTAATGTCTTCAAATATTTATCTTATAGGCAAGATTTATTGAGTAAAAAAAAAAAAAAAAAAGAGATCCTCTCTTCTGGTCATTTTTAAACTTGATCCAATATAAAACTATCTTGTGTACAATCCATAAGATTTTGAGCAAGACATTAATTTTTGAATCATTTTTGACACCCCTCCTAATATTTATACGAAAGGATGAGTGCGCAAATAGAGTTTATAAAGGGATGTGTTGTATCTAAAACGTTAAACATCGTGAAAGTCCTATCATGCACAAATCGATGAGTAAAATTAAAGTTATAATCGCTTCTAGCGTTCTTGTCTATGAGTTAGTATATATGGCCAATGGCCCAAAAAATGAAAAAACAAATAACAGATAAAACGATAATATAGCATACAATTAAATCTGAGATTTATATATATTCTATCTTCTTAAAACTCTACTTATGAAATTAAAGAATAGTCATTTATTTAGCATGTGAATTTGCCTACCAATTGTCAGAATTAGCAGTTGTCAAATTCTAATTTGGATAATCAAGATATTTGACCTCTTCCCCTCGCCCCCCGCCCCACCCCGCCGCAAAACACACACACACACACACAAAAAAAAAAAGGATTTTTACTCATGTACAAAAAAATATCTACAAATTTAACTGGCTTTAACATAAACTAACTATAGAAATTTCTAAATAAAAGTTTCTTAGCAGAAAAAGTTGAATAGGTCAATGATATATTATCCAAAAATAGATAGGCCAAAAAAATGTATATTTCTATTAATTGAAAATTAAACTGTACTTAATTAGTTATAATGAAAACCAAAAGAGATCTTTATAGTTCTATAATTAATTCGAGAAGTGAAACTAAGCAGAGTCACACATAATAGAACTCAAAATTATTTGTTCTTTTTTATATTTAGCTAAATACTTGAGTAGCTAAATGATTTTCTTTAATTTACATTAAAATATATTTATTTCTCTCACCTTTTTTTTAATAGAGACACTAAAAGTAGATAAAAATAAACCTTTAATTACCATTTAATCCTATCAAACTATTTTGGGTTGTGCTGAATAATTGAGATTCCTTCAAAACTTAATTAAAGGATTCGGTTTTGAGCCGTTGAAATTAGAGAAAATCCCTCTGAGAGCCATGCTTTCAGAAATGAGCAATGCACGATTTCAAATTTAATCGAACCTCAGTATGAATATCCTTATCTCTATACATAAGATTTGCAAGACCTATGACTATGAATGTTAAAGGGACATAAGGTTCCGCTAAGGTAAGAAAGACCTGATCATCTATGTCACCAATCTTCGTTTTTAGGGTGGTGTAGACGAAAGAGGCAGCAAAATAGAAACTTTCGATCAGGGAGAGCTCAACAAGGTTGAGACCAAGATGATGGATATTCCAAGGAAGATCGAAAAAGATGAGTGAAGGTTTATATCTACCCCTAACTGGCACTATAGATCCAATCCCATCTATATAGATATTTGGATACCGAATGAGAACAAAAAAAAAAAAAAAAGAAGTCTGATCAGATTAAACTGATTATACATTTATAATTAAAAAAAAAAGTAGAAACTTTATAACAAATTGACTGCAGAAACATGACTTAATATCTCATTTTTTTCATCAACAATCTGACTAAAAATTTTCTGAATTATACCCTTGAGATCAAATTTGAACTACATTTCACTAGCAGTTTTATCTCTATGTAACTGCCAAAGAACAGTAAATAGTAATTTTTTCTCAGCTCCAAAATTTCACGTTTATCGTAACCAAGAAAATGATTATATCCCAACAAGCTACATCGTCGTTCGTCATGAATTGACAAGTTTTAGTAACTTAGGCCGAGCTGAAGTCCAAGGGCCGCATGAACTAGAAACAATGTCATTATGCCACTACCCAATATGCCATGAACATTCCTCAATCCAGGATTTCCCTTCAAATAATGTAGTATCGATCAATCAACTATACCTCTTATTGATACATTAAAAAAGAGAGAAGAATCCGTTTTTCTTGAGCGGATTTACCTCGAATAGTGAAGGTAAAATTGTTTGTATAGTCAAAAGAGTAAGGCCAACAAAACCTGTGACAGCATGAGGACTGCAACAAAAACAGAAAACATCAGAATTAAGGTTTAATTTTTTTTGGTGGTAAGAGATTAAGGGTGTATTCGTAGGAAGGAAAATGTTTTCCCGAAGATAAAGTGTTTTTCTTTGTTTTGTAGGTAAATTGACAGTAATAATGTTCCGAGAGCACTTACATCTAATTTAGGCAAAACCTAAGTTGGTGTAAGGTATGTTGGGAGGCGGGTGAGAGCGGTTGGGATGGGGTAAAATGGGGTCCGAGGCTAGGGGCAGATAGGGGTTGGAGTTGGAGGGTGGGCATGGGCGGAGCCACCTATCGCGAAAGATGGTTAGGCGCACATCCTTAGCAAAATATTATGTTATGTAATAGAGGTTAAATGTTAGCTATTATGAGTGTATATTTAATTTCGCACACCTCTTAACACAAATGAGAAGAAACTTTGCACATGCACACCCTTCGTCAAATTCTTGGCTCCGCTATTGAAGGTGGGAAGAGAGAATCAATATGGAATGTGGTTTATAGTACTTGTTTTCCCAACTCCCACCAGTACACTCATCTTTTTGACTGTTAAAGAACTTGTTTTCCTAAACAAAGTGTTATTCCAAATATTTTGACCAACCAAGCATGAAAAATTTGGAAAACATATCAAACGCACAGTAAATAAGGTACCTTTCAAGAATAGGCTTATCTGAAGTAAGCAGAGATGTTATTCCACCAGTAGCTCCAAGAGCAAAGAAGAAAAACATTCCTCCTAGAAGTTTCGGGTGCAAGTCTTTCGCTTTTGCCTTTTCTTCCTACACATAACCAAGGATTGAAATTTGAGAATGTCGTTGAATAAAGGCCGATTTATCCTAACAGAAGCAAGAGTAATGATATAGTATATAATGCTACAGCAGCAGGTATAGTTAACAAAATCATGTTTAACAATGAGACGTGTTAAAATGGTATGATTCGTCAGAAAGGGGGGGCATAATAGTTGAATGAAGGCAAGAGGAGACGACAACATTTCTTTTAATTCTTACCACATCATTGGAAAAACGTATCCGAAAACCAAGGTAAGTTCCATAACCACCCATAGCAAAGAGCACAACAGCCTGAAAAAGGAAATTTGTTCCTTCAGTAAATTCACTTCTATTTAGCATATACAAATCGAGAATCTAGAGTCAGTAGGTCATAATGAGCATGATCTCATTATATGCATACATATTTTTGGCGTATATATAGTTTAAGAGGAAGGCAATTGTTCAGTTGAACCCACAGAGTCCATCCTAGACTAGTCTATAGACCAAATATAGGACTGTTGCTTAGGCTCGAGAACTCAGTTGAGTGAGGTTATAATTAATTCAGGACAGTCTATAGACCAATACGGGACTGTTGCTTAGGCTCGGGAACTCAGTTGAGTGAGGTTGTAACTTGTAATCCAGGACACGTTAATCCGGTAATGTCACTAAAGAAGTGTCGTCATGAAATACTTAGACGGAGATAAAGAACACATACCATGTTACCAGGATGACCCCAATGCACAAGCCAATCAGGTAGGTTCCATGATTTTACAAGCTCAACAAAAGGACCAAACAGAGACCTTATAGTTCCAGCTGAATCAGATGAACATTTTCATAATATAGGGTTAGAGATAAGTAAATTGGTAAGAACAAAACGTAACGTAAAGCAGACAAGATATGCACGAGCATCATCAGATTAACTTGTAACAGAGATATGTATCACGTACTCCATCCATCCTAATTTCTTGAGTTATGTATTGCGATCCTTATATATATGGTGCATATATATGAAAAAAAAAGTGATATGAAGTAATTTCAGAAACTAATGCTACAAAAAGTAGCTGGAAGATGACTTCCCAACAAAAGCAGCAAAAACAAGTTCCACCGATAACATTCCAAAATTTATTTATCTCCACCGCACTCACCCCCGAACCCCATCCCATTCCACTCCACTCCACGTATAATATTTTCTTACTTACCTATCTCTGACACTAGAAAATGGCTTCGTTATTTTCCATCGTACTGAACACACCGTTAATCTCTATATTTTAATTAACTCACCAACTAAAAGACCCCTTAGTATACAGCAGTAGAACAGTAGCATTACCTCCAGGAAGAGCAGCAATAAACATCAATGGCAAAGGGCTGAACGAATACAGAAGAGTCTCATTCTCATTAGTAGAAAAACTTTCTTCAACTTCATTTTCTTCTTTCACTATTTCAACTATGTTTACATCAACAATATCTTTAGAATTCAACTTCTTGTTAGCTAAAGGGGGAGCAAAAACACCCCTTCTTTTTGCATTGCCAAACACTTCAGTTTTTGGTCGATAATTAAGTAAACAAATAGAAGGGTGTTTGGTAAATGCAATTTGTGAAGCATTCACCATATTAGCCATTGGTGAAACAAAGCAAAATAAATTGGTTATAATTTCAAGAATTGGATATATGCATTGGTTGTTGGACTAATAATTAGTAGTAGTATTTGTTGGAGATAAAGAGAAAAATTGGGAAAGGCAAAGAAAGTGACACGACTATATACTAACATATAAAATGAATATGTACTAAAGCATTTACACGTGCTGACCACAAGTACTTCTTTTACAAAAGTTTTGTTGGGTTCTATTTTATCATAATGGGATGGCACAATTGTGGTGGATTAGGAGAACAGATAAGACATTGGCTGAAGTGTGACGGTTTTATGGACACAGTGTCCTCGTTGAGGTTTGTACTATCGTATCAGATTTGCATAGATTCAGTACAGAGGTTTGTCCTGCGAAATTTGTCTTAAACTCAGTTTAAACTCTGACCCATATCGACAATGCTGACACAGAAGTAACTCTGATATCATTTGTAACAGCCCAAAGCGCAAAATATTACTATTGGACTAGATATTTACATAAAGTCCCGGAATTTCTTTGTGAAACCTAACAAGGAGGGCAGATAACAAATAAAAATTGACATGTTTTTAGATTGGCAGGCCCTTGAGAAATAGGTATATATGCTGGTCGATTAAAAGAATTGTTACATAGTTTACAAGATATTTTTAAATGAATCTTGCGTTTGAAATGAAAAAAGAAAGTGAAGAACTTTACGAAACATAACACAAACCCATAAGTCATAAACTTGGGTCATAACAATTTTTGGGTATCTGCTGGTAACATTTTTAGTCCAAGACATTGCTCGTTAAGAAAGTGCCGCTTTTAACCTCTCACCAAACTCTAATATAACCATAGGCACCTCGCCTAGTAGATTTGCTTTAAAAAAAATTCAAACTTGAAACTACTTTTCAGTAGCAGGTCTTTCTCTGTGACTGCTAAAGAATAGTATTTTTTTCCTCAGTTCTAATAGAACGTTTTTCAAAACCAAAAAAAAAAAGTAAAAAATAAAAAAAATGAACAAGCATATCCAATAGGCTACGTCTTCGTTCATCATGAATTGACAAGTTTCAGTAACTTAGGCCGAGCTGAAGTCCAAGGAGAAACAATGCCATTATGCCACTACACAATATGCCATGAACGTTCCTCAATCCGGGATTTCCTGAGCAAAAAAATCCGAGTTCAAGATAACATAACATTAATTACGTTTCAATCTCAAACTAGTTACTGACGTCTTAAAAAAAAAATCTGTTTTCTTCATGAAATATGTGTCATAATTTGAATGGATTTACCTCGAATAGTGTAGGTAAAATGGCTTGTAAAGTTAAAAGGGTAAGGCCAATAAACCTGTGACAGCATGACGACTGCAACAAATATAGAAAATATTGACAGTTCTATTATAATGTTTACAAGTTTGAATTTTTGGTGCCAAGAGATTAAGAGTATGTTCAGCACGAAGGAAGAATGTTTACCTGAAAAACAAGTGATTTAATATTTTTACTTATTTTTTAGTGTTCGGCCAGTAATTTAGCGCAAGAATATTTATATATAATATCAGAAAACACTATGGGGGGAGGGGGAAGAGAAGAGTACGTGGGGTGAGGTGGGATTGAAGGACTGGAAGAGACAACCTGCGTGGAATGTCGATCACTTATAGAACTTGTTTTGTTTACTTTCACAAAAGATATTTTTCTCCGCACCCTAAATAAGGTACCTTTCAAAAATAGGCTTATCTGAAGCAAAGAAGAAGAACATTCCTCCGAACTTTTGGATGCATATCTTTGGCTTTTGCCTTTTCCTCCTATAAATAACCATTGAATAAAGGTCAGATTTACCCAATGGCAGCAAGAGTAACAATGCAGTATAACAATAGATATAGTAAGCAAAATCATATGATAAGAAAAAAGTATGAAATAACCATGACTGATACATTAAAACTGTACGACTCGTCATAAAGTTAGACGGAGGGAAGAGGACGATCACAATGATTCCTAATTCTTACCACATCATTTGAAAACCGTAAGACCAAGGTAAGTTCCATAACCATCCACAATAAAGGGTACAATAGCCTGAAAAAAGAAAATTTGATTATTTCAGCAAGCAAATTCACTTGTATTTAGCATAAAGCGAAATCCAGGATATAGAGTCAGTTGGTTCATAACAAGAATAATCTAATTTTGCATATGTCTATACAGTTCGGCCAAAAAAACAAGGTAAAAATTTTAGATTCGCCTATGCAATTTAAGTGTGTTAAACGGATGAAAAGAATACATACCATGTTAATAGGATATCCCCAATGTACAAGCCAATCCGGTGGATTCCATGATTTTACAAGCTTGATATACCTTCCAAACAGAGAACTTACAGCTCCAGCTAAATCAAATGAACAGCATTTTCATATTATAGGATTAGATATAAATAAATAAATAATTTTAGCGAGCCAGGATTTTTAGGCTGTGGGTTCTAAATCACAATTCTCTTTGTTTATTGTGTTCTCATTCAAATAAATTTTCGATTTGAGCCTGGATTCTGCCGAACTCATTATCAAAATATTCTTCCAAATATTTTTTCTCTGTATGGCTTCTGTGAAACTAACTACTAAACAGACTCTTATTATAACTCTTTCCGTCTCAAATCATGTCGTAATTTTTAAAAATTATTGTCTCAAAATCATTTGTCATTTTAGAGGTTCAAAGACAATTTTTTTTTTTTCTCATTAGTAGTAATTACTACTTTTCAAGACTACAAATACCTCAACAGACTAAATATTTATTTAATAAATAAAGATAATATATTAGAATATATACATAAATAAGGGTAGAACAGTAAAAATAAATCCTTCTAGTTTAAAAGAAAACAAAACAGATAAAAACTAAGTTGAGCGTACTCATGTCGAATTCTTCAAAAACATTCATTGATATTTTTAAAAAGTTCGAGCATAAAAAAAAGTTTGTATTGTCAAACACTTCATCTTTCAAAGACTTGTAGGAAAATTCGGGAGAAATAATTGATTGGTATTCTGTGAATGCAAATTTGTGAAGCATTCACAATATTAGCTATTTGGTGAAATTAAGGTAAAGAGTTGATTATAATTTCAAGAAACTGAGTATAAATAAAGTTGTATGAGTATATGCTTTGGTTCTTGGACTATACATATAAAATGAAGGGTAAACTACACATTACACACTACTATATAGGAGCCAATTGCTTGTTATATCATTAATTTTTGAAATTACGTTTTATACTATTTTTTATGTGTAATACATACGGAAGGTCGTGATACATAATTTGGATACGATACATAATTCAAATAATCCTCCAGTTACATATGGATACATATTTAATCGTTCAGATATATGGTTAGACAAGTAACACATTGTGTAATTGTGATATATGAGATACATTATAAATTATGTATCACGATCCTTCATATGTGATATATTTCGTTTTTTAGAAATTGATATAAAAATGTAAATAAGGTAAAGATGTTTAGTTAATTATGTAATTTATCCTAAAATGAATATACTAAGCATTTACGCGTGGGGTATTTTCGATGTTTTTCAGAAAATATTTTTATTTTTTTTAATTTTGGTTGGTTAAAAATTTTAAAGACATTTTTTTAGGGGCGCAAGTTTCTTATAAATAAGAAAAATGACTCATTTAGCGAAAATAGAAAAAACAAATTAAGCAAGTGATATTTCAGATTGACTATATTCTCCCCATTCCCACCACCCCTACTCCTAACCCCCATCACTCATAATATTTTTTGTTTACCTAACAAATACAAAATATAAGTAAAAAAACCTACTTATTTTCTTAAAAAGATTTTCCTTCCTATCGAATATATCCTGGTCATGAACGGAGCCACTTAGGTGGTTACGCGCATATTTTCTTTTCAAAAAAAGATTTTCCTTCCTATCGAACATACCCGTGGTCATGAGCGGAGCCACTTAGGGTGGTTACACACACATTCTTAGTTAGAAATTACATTATATATAGAGGTTAAATATCAGCTTTTATGCGTGTATATTTAATTTTGTACATCCATAACACAAATAGAAGAAAAATTATCTTTGTTGACCACAATTTTATTACTTTTACAAAAGTCTGTTTGGTTATATTTTAGGTATAATGTGATGACACAATTTTGGTGGATTGGTATTGATTTCCCTTATTTTTGATAGGTGAAACCAACCTCATAAGAGCATTTGGTGAAGTTAAAAATTTTGTTAAGGATGTTCAGGATTCAATTAAGGATGTTCAAGATTCAATAGAAATAATTTTTGACTTATATATTTTTTATATAAATAATATAAATTTTCAACGATGAATATTCGACCGTCCATCCTTTGATTATTCCCTTAATAAAAACTAGATTAGGATAGTTTAGGAAAATATGATATAAAATGTGAAAATAAGTACATAAACTTTTTTTCAATAAAGAAATGATATGACTATACATTTACACGTGATTACAAATACTATTTTTTACAAAATTTTTGTTTGGTTCTTTTTAAGCACAAGGGGTGATATAATTCAGGTGAATTAGGACACTTGTTAATTTTTGATAGGTGAGATCGAATTCATGAAATCATTGTTTATGTATCTTTTTGCAATAAGAATCAAATTAAAGAGAAAATATATAATTAATTATATATTTTTATTATATTTATATTTATTTTTTATTTTATTATTATGTTTACAATTATATAATATACCACTCTTTTTAAGTGCGATGCATACGAAGGATCACGATACATACGAAGGATCGTGATACATAATTCATGATACGTCGCATGTATCACGACTACACAATGTATCAACTTGTCTAACCATGTATTAGAACGATTTAGTATGTATCGAAAGGGTTACTTAAATTATGTATCGCAACCAAGTTATATATATGTATGTATGTGGAGGGCTTCCTTGAGTTATGTATTGCACCAAAGTTATCTATTGTGACCTTCCGTGTATATTGCGTATAAAAAACAGTGATATGAAATATAATTTTGAATAGTAGTGAAATAATGTGTAATTATGTCAAATTGAGACTAATTTATAGAGTAAACTACGTAAAACACACAACTATAGGAGTCAATTACTCACAATACCACTAGTTCCTAAATTTACGTACCAGTTTTTTTAAGCGGGATGATCACAATACATAACTTAGGCAATATACATAACTCAAAAAACCTTTCAAAAACATACACAGAGTCACGATACATAAGTCAAATAACCATCCAAATACATGAATACATGTTAAATCATTCAAATACATGGTTAGACACGCAATACATAGGATGTATCATGAATTATGAATCACGCGAATGTAATGTATCGCAAACCTCCGCGTCTAAAAAATATTCTGTAATTTTCTAAAAATAGCGAGGTGCTTAATTATGTAATTTATCCTAATTTATATAGCCAGTCTTCATTCCTGCCAGGGTTTTCAAGCTTTTCCCAACAATAAGGGTGAAAACTGGCCACCCCTTTAAATCTTTACAAGGATTTCACCATTGTAAAATGGTAATAACTCTGGAATCCTCCTCCTAATATAGCCATTTGCAGGCAATTCTATAAAATTCATCCTACTGGCTAACAATTTACTCTGTCTGGCTCAACTATGTGCATATCAGAACCTCTAACATGGCTATAACTAAGGCATTTTTAACAAAAATTGCTAAGTTGTGCAAGTAGTCCATTATTGTCTTGGTCTTCAACAGGAAGAGGAGGTGCTTTAAAAGTAGACGAAGCACATAAAATCTTCAAGTTGCATAGCTCGGCTCATTGATTTGCAACAATATGAAACGGAACATGCCCCGCGGACTGCATTAACTTTCATGAATGAACTTCAAACCAGAATCTTCCTGCTGCTGGCAATTGTCTGCAGGGAAGAGTGGAGGCACGTTTTGGGGAGGGGAGGGATAAAAATATTAGCAAAAATTAGGAAGAATGAGAAGATGAAAGTTTATAAGACTAAAAGAGCAAACACATGTCAACTGCCACCGGCGTTTTTCAATTATATTCACTAAAATGAACATGTTATAGCACATCGTAGTCAAGAATAGGTTCAAATGTGAGCTGTAAGAATATATGATAAAGAATAACATTAAATATGAGGTGACAGTGTAGCGTAAACAGAACACCTTCGGATGTTAATAGGTAATTTCACTAAAAAAAAACAGTCATGACAATGATGAGCAGTATTCGGTTACTGAAATAGGCATTGGAATATTAAAGACATTTGAAGAAAGCAAAAAGAT
>JBDJHY010000116.1:2322343-2333364 GCA_039654485.1 Withania somnifera | reverse complement strand
TGGAACTTAAAAACATATATGATCACTAACATGGACACCAACTCTTCCACTAAGGAAGAAAATGAAAAGAGATTGTAATGATTCTTCATTCATTATTACACATGACAAAAACCTTTTTGTCATTTGCCTTAAAGCTCAACAATAGGGTCCATTCATATTACTCTAACTAAAAATAAATAAAATATTTAATTTAATTCATATTTATAATGAATAAAAATTAGTTACCCCACATGAGTATCCAGATGTTAATAAGATTCAGTAAACTCAAAGTTAAATTTGCTTGAGCTTCTAAATTTTCATCCTAAACAATTATTAGATGTTCTTTTTTAAAATTAAAAAAAAAAAAATCCCCTTGACCATCTAATAAAACTAGAGATTAATTTTGGGGCTACTTATGATTTAACTAGCTTTACAGAATTATAACTCTATAAATATTTTTTTTAAAAAGTTATTTGTTTATATGTTATTTAAATTTTATATATCTATTAGATTATATTGGGGGGAAAGTGGTTAAAAAGATTAGTAGAGAAGATTCCTAAACATGTGCTTTAGTGATTAATTAATTATAAAAAGATTTAATTAAGAAAAGCATGCTCAAGATTTTCTGGAAACCACCAATTAAAGAGTCCAAATATCACTTATTTAAAGGGACTAGTTTCATAATACAGTTTTCCTACCGTTAAGGATGCTTAATTTTTTTATTTTTTATTTTAAAAAAATGAATAACTAAGATTTCCTTCATCTTATTTTATGTGATATTATTTAACTGGGAATAAAAACTATACTAATAACGTATGAGTTTAATGAGCTAGTTTGTTTTTTCCTTCTTCCATGTATTTTTTTAGGAAATTCAACTAAATTTGTAAATTTAATAACTAAAGCGAGTTATGAGTTCCTTGACAACTTCATAATCCATAAACCTTAGCTTTGCTTTTGTGTTTGTCTAAGCACAAAATTTAAGAATAAAAAAAAATTAAAACTTAATTTAATTTAAGTCTGACATTTATGTCATCGCAAATTACCTGATTGAGGGTAATAAAAATTAAAGTTAAATATGACCATCTTTCAGACAGATAAAAAAAAATAAATATGTCAATGTAAATTACGATAACAAATATATATATATATATATATATAAATTCTGCAAGACCTTTTTTCCTGGATTCTCACTTTAACAACTCAAGAATCAAAATTAGAATCCACTAAGCTAATTATCAGTACTAATTTTATAATTTATGTTATAATAATTGGTACTATTTTATTTTATTATTAACAGTGATACTATTGTTGTTGAACTGGATTATATATCTGTTATTTTCCACTGTTTTGAGCTTGGACTAAAAGGTAGTGCTACTACAAAAGATGTTTGATATTCTTATATATGGAATATATTAACAGTGGTGGAGCCACTTTTGATGAAAGATGGTTAGATATATATCCTTCGACGGAATATTACGTGGAATATAGCGGTTAAGTATGAGCTTTTACAAATAGATTTTTATTTTTGAACACTCTTAACATTATTTAAAAGAAAATTTGTATATTCTTCACTAAATTTCTGAGTCTGCCACTAAATATATATTGTGATTAAAAAGAAAAAAAAAATCTAAGATAATAGTTTTTATGTAAAAAGAGTTGTTTGTAGAAATAATTGTATTAAATAATTAGTGGTGCATCCAATAGATCCACATTTTCCATTATTGACAAGTTGGTGGGCCTTATGGTATCAAAGTTTCATTATATCGTAATTTTTTTGCAACCTCTAGGTCTTGAGTTTTAATTTCGGAAATCAAAAACTTTCTATTAACGTACTCGTTGCCGCCCTAAATGAACTTGGGCACATATTTACATTAATCGGACCAACAATCTTTGAATATCAAATGGTTGAAATAAAAAAAAATCTGTTATATTTGCATCTTTTTCATTTAGTGCTCACTATTTATATTAGGTGTCGATTAAAGTGAATTTTGCTGCTAAAATTGTCACATTAAAAGTTAATTAAAATATTTTCTGACAAATATGATTTTATAAATATAAATCTGATACCATTAAAAACTTTTTAGGTTCACTTTTGCCATTTTACCTTTTTTCTTTTATCTTAATATTCTTTTATTTGTGGACCATTTCATGTTGCCTAACAACCAATGGGAATCAAATTAACCTATTCATGCATGTTATTTTCCTCTTGATTCAAATCTTCAATAAAAGATTTGCCACTTTCAAGTGTTCCTAGCATCAATTTACATCATGCTCACGTAAGCCATTTCTTGTTATCAATTATACCATGATCAAAAAATAAAAATACAAACCACAAAATATAAAAAAATCAGTCCGATATGCATAGGTTCGGAGAAAGATCCGACCACAAGGATCTATTTGTACACAGTCTTACTTTACATTTATAAAAAACATTATTTTCAAAACTCGAAGCGTAACCTTTACACAAATGACAACAACTTATTTTGATTAAACAACTTATTTTATACAACAAAAAAGTCTTATTGGTAAAAGACACCCCTATAAAAGATTTACTACCACCTATAAATAATGCAAATCACATAATTTTGGATTATTGTATAGCCCCTATATATAGAAGCCTATTAGCTACTATATTAGGATTTTTTTTTAAATGACAAGATAAAGTAATTTAATTAGTAAAAGGTATATTTATTATAGAATAAATTAAGGATTGCCCCCAAAATGGCAACAAGAGAGACAAAAAAAGTTCTAAGTATATTTGCAAGTATGTACCTTAATTGCACAACAAAATATTGTGAATCTATTTTGAAGGTTGTGAAAACCTATAATATTTTTAAATTAGTCTATATATCTTTTTTTACTAATTAGGCAATCGGGAAAATACTTGACCTTTGCAACCTTAACACAAGTTTGCAAAAGAAAAAAAGGAGAGAAATATTTGGGGGTAAATTGCACAAATAGGATCCTTATTTTAAGAATAGTCAAACTTTGTAATATTTCTAAGTTTAGCAGCTTTAAAATAATGCTTTTCAAATCTCAATAGTAAATTTTAAGTTTCAAACTTCAAAAAATATCTGAAATTTAAACTGTCAAAACATAATAATTTATACATCAAAGTGAATACAGTTTAAATTCAAACTTGGAGTATGATGTTATGTTAATGCTTTGGCAGACCTACTTTCAGACCCAAATGTACGAAGTTTGGATTTTGGCAGTTCAGATTTCAGATATTTGGATATGAAGTTATGGTAATTCAAAAACTATAGAGCGGAATAAAGAATTTATCAAATATGGCTAAACTTTAAATAGTTTTAAAAGCTTTTAATAATACTAAAAGCGACCACCAAATGTCATTTATACCATGCTTTTGGTGTCAATACATTAATACAACAACAATATTACGTAATACTTATAAATTATAACCGAAATAATCTGCCTAGAATATCCACTTTTAAAGTGGTTGTTAGTTGGTAAATCATTTTTAGATTCTTCAAATTTGAATGGTTTAGGCATGAAATTTACTAACATACTAATAACCGCACAAGTAAAATCTGAAAAAAATGACATATACATCGCCCTTACTCTCACTTTGTAAAAATAGAGAGATTGCTCCGATATACCCTCTGCTTAGATGGAACATATAGAAAATAATAAAAAAAAAACAATAGCAATTATAAATAATACGATAAACGAGTCAAATTTTTTTAAGTGATAGTAAAATAAAAAAATGAGTAATTTAGGTAGGACAGAACTTGTGAATTTAGTAACTGGAATTACAATGTTGCATAGAAGGTAACTAAGAATTCTAAATTCTCAAACTATCAATTAATTTTATTATTACAAAACTAAAAAAAGGGATTTTACTGCTTTAGTTTTCGTAAGTTGGATGACCAGTTAAGTAATTAAATTCACTAAACCAATTCTAGAAAAACGTTACTTTAACTTATTGAATAATTTAGTTAAAATTGAATTATTGAGTGGTTAAAATGCTAATTGCTTTTGAATGCTGAAAATCCCCTAATAATATATTATTAAAATAATTAATTAAAGTTTTGGAGGTCACCTAAACTTTTTTTTAACATAATAAAATAAAATATAATGATAATAAGATTCTTTGATTAATTATGTAATTTATGTAAAAAAAAAAATGGGAAATATAAAAAGACATATAGTTAGAAGAAGATTGCATTGCATCACATAGGTTTTTTTCAAAGTAAGTGGACCCTAAAATATGATAGTATGAAATTATTAAAAAGATCAATCCCTAGATAAAAACAATGCCTAGAATCATTACAACTTATTTCTTTTTTAAAAAAAATAAATAAAATAAAATAAAGCTTTAAGTTTATTTAATTATATATTTTTCTTGATTAGGTGTGAATTAAGCACACTTACCCACAAGCAAGAGAATAGGGTAGCATAATAAGCATCACATGCATCACTTTTTCAACAAGTATTTGAGTACTTCTTGTGCATATCTTAATCTTTAATTAACTCATATTTTAAAACTTAATTAAGATTTAAGTTATATATACTGAGAACGTAAAATATGAATACATGCTTGATGTACTGTCAATTCACTTTAATCGGTTATATAAAGGAATATACTCGAGTTTTACGTTAAATTTGACTGGTTGAAGTGCATAAATAATAAAATTTAAAAACGTTATTTAACTCGCTTCTGCAGTGCATAAAACTATGCAAGTCTATTTATTTTTGAATAAGTTCAAATATACGATGTTAGAAGTTTTATATGATTAAAATTCAATCATTTTTACATGATCTCAACCTATGAAATTTCAACATCACGTACCTGAATTTGTTTCAAAGTGAATAAACATGCAAAAAATATGAATGTTAAATAACGATATCTAAATAAGATACAATCAAACCTCTTTATAGTGGCAATATTTATCCGAAAAAATTATGGCTATCATAGACAGGTGTTATTATACATTATAGTGATCACTATATAACATGAAAATTCGGTTTCGAAGAACATTAGGCCAGTATAATGAAATGTTGTTATAATAAGGAACCGTTATAGAAAGATCTAACTGTAATTTAAAAATTCTTATAACTTAACCAGATAATGTAAACGCCAATACTAGTACAAAGTACTTAAACTCATTTAATTAATTTCCATCCTTACCTTGGAATTGGTGAGGGTGTATTATTCAAATAGTTAACATCCCTTTTAATGAGGCTAACTAATTATGAAGTAAGACAGTGAATTAGGGTTGCCCCTTTTTGCCTTATCTCTTTCTTCTAAAATAATACAATGAGTAGTGGTAATATTTTAATGTAACTTCTAATTAATTTATTATTTTTTAGTACAAATTAAAATTTCCTAATTGGAATTAGACCACCGACTCTAAATGGAATTACACCAAAACTCAACCAACTTATTTGACTTTTCCTTTTGGTTTCTCAATTTAATAATTAGAAAAAAAAATTGGCATATTTCTCAAAACTAAAATTATTGTCTTTAATTATTTTTTATTTTAGTTGATAATTACTTGGGAGATTACAAATACTTCAATAGCATTAATATTTAAAGAAGGGAGATAATAAATTAATATAAATAAAGAGAAATAATTAATATATTTTTTAAAATGTATAAAACAAAAACACGATAAATAATTTAAAACGGAGGATATTATATATAACGGCCATATCTCTATGATTGGAGCCCCACTTTTCTTACTAGATTATTTTTTCATTTTTTAAACATTTCATTTTATTTTATTTTGTTGTCATATCTACGTCTCTCTTTTTTATTATTGTTTTTTCAAATTCCTTATCATTGTTTTTTTTTTTTTTTTACTTTTGGTGTCTTTTTATATATACCTATCTTGCTTTGTTCCAAAGTTTAATTAGTTCGAATCTAAAGTATATTCTTAATTATATTTTGGTGTCTTATGGTCGTTTAGCTCGATGTGACAACGTAGATTATACTTTTATTTTTTTTCACTGAATACTTTATGTTTATTTTAAAGTCCAATACAATTTTATTTTGCATAAAAAAAATTTACATGAAAAATAACCTTACTTATGCATTTATCCTAAAGGAGTTTTCACGAAAGTTTTTTAAAATGATGAGTATTTCGGAGGGAGTATAAACCTAAAATAGATGTAGAATTTACTGTCTTACCTCAGTATCGGATTTAAGAATTTGGCAAAAAAGTGTGTAATTTTTTTTTATTTGTGTTAAAAGTGCTCGAAATTAAACATATATTCATAATATTTAACATTTAACCTCTATATATAACATAATATTCCAGCAAAAAATATGTACATGATAACCTTCGCAATAGGTGGTTGCGCTCATGCCTTACCCCCACTCCCAAAGCAAAAATAAATAAAAATAAAATAACAGAGTGAAAATTGTTGATCACTTAAAAATAGATCCATATCATTAATTGAGAGGGTTAAAAAAAAAGAAATTAAATATGGATTTACCCTTTATGAGTTCCAAAAGGGATGGAATCTGTAAATACTTTTACAACAAATATTAACTATATTTCTAATTATCATTAACTCCTAGTTGTTATAGTACTTGTCACTATACTCGTGTGCAAATTAAATTCCCTCTAGTTAATGCACTCCAACTTACTTTTGAAAATAAATATCTCAAATTACGGAATATATTATTTTTTTAAAAATGTATTTGGACAATTTCGAATACGCATCATGTATTATATGTATCGCAATAATATTTAAACGACATTTAGATATATATAATATATTATATATATCGTGATTAAATAGTATATTGCTTGTCTAATTATATATATAAATAGCTTAACATGTGTTTAAATATATTTGTCAGCGATGTATGGCAATTCTAATTATTACTTTTTAAGAAAGAAACAGAAAAAAAGTCAATAGTGCTCGTAATTATATTAGGGAAAAAAATATGTGTTCTTAATTGACTAACTAAACTAATTCCATTAAATTAATTTTAATTTTGTTTTAACATGAAAGATATTTTGTTTCTTGCTTTCCTCGCTCAGTGTCTCATAATTATTTTGGTATTGTGGTATTTTGGTAATTACACTCAATTAGAGTTGATCTATATTTGGTGTTTGAATTCGAGATTTTTAATTTAGAAAATTTCACCTTGTAGATTGAAGCATTTTATATTAGAAATAATTTTATTTTCAAGACTCGAACCTGAATAGTTTAGTTAAAACAATAACAATAACAATATATTTAATATAATCCAACAGATAGAGTTTGAAAAAAATAGATATGCACGGACTTTATACTTACCTTGTGAACGTAGAAAGACTGTGTAATATCCTAAGCAAATCCACGTAAGATAAAAACAAGAAAGAGATACTGATATATACAGTTGCAAACTAAGACTGTAGTGATGCGTTTTAAATCCTTAAGCGCCTAGGACCAAGACAAACAATATCACTAGTGTGGCTGGACCGTCAAACTTACGGTATCAAAGTCACTCCGCATGCAACCTTGAACAATGATAGGGTAAATCTCATCGAGGATGCTGAGCTCCTAAGTGGGGGGGGGGGGTATGTAATGCCCTAGGCAAATCCTAAATCGGCAAAAGACGGGAGAGATATTGGATATATAAAGTTGCAAACTTAGAGCTTAGTGACGTGTTTTAAATCCGGTACGGGCCCAAGTCTAAATTGAACAATATCACTATTGCGGCTGAGTTGTGACAATTATGGCATAAGAGTTACTCAATATGCAGCCTTGAACAATGAAGGACAAACTTCAGTGAGGAAGATGAGTTCCTGAAGCCGGGTATACATAACACCTTAAACAAATCTCATATAGACAAAATACGAGAGAGATACTAAATATATAAATTTACAAATCTTAGAACTTAGTGACATATTTTAAATCTGTATAAACCTAGGCTTAATACAAATAATATCACTAGTAAACTAAATTGCGACACATTATTCCCAAAACACCCTCAGACTCATTGTATCTTACAACAAAGGGGTGAAAAATTTGTTTTTGGATAAAAAGAGGCAAACAGGGGCTTTTTGGTAAAAGAACAAAATGGTAAAAAAAAGTAAAAAAAGAGACAAAATAGGCGTGAGTGATGGAAACAAAAGAAGCCTTTGTTATGAAGGGACTTGCAGAAAGTAACCAAATTAAAGCCTGCAAAATATACTTTTAATTCATTAAAATTTATATTCCTTTTTTTTCTTTTTTTTTAATAATTAAAAAACATATACTGACATAAACAAAGCTACAAACCTGAATGAATTTGCAGGACAAGTCAGACACACAGTTTACTTTACTCATATTTTTAGTTTAAAAATGAATAAAATAAAGCTGTGTCACTGACTTTCTTGCTTTAAACAAAAAAAAAAAAAATTCCAAGAAGACCTTATTATTGTACTTCAAGAAATTAAATAAGCATTTGAACATAAAAACTCTGATATTTAAAGTAAAAGAGGATATTCACAAGTTAAACTTATATTTAAATATGTATTTAACTTATGAAAAATTGGTCAAAATTATTTTTTTAAACTTGAAATTCATTTTTAAAAATTCAGTCCAATAATATAACCAAATATTATGAATTTTTTTTTTTGAAAAAAAATAAAATCATCTCCAAATAAGCCCTAAAATAACGTACGTATTACTCCCTTTGTGTCAATTTATATTAAAAAAATTGAATCAAAAAATATTTTAAAAGAAATATAAGCTTTTAAAAATTTGTGATCTTGTAACATTGAGAGTCTAAATTTTATTAAAAAATATAATAACATTTGTGTGGTTATTAAAAATTTTTCATTAACGATAAAAATGAGAGGTACAAAATTAATTATATTCAAATTCTAGAAATGTGTCCTTTGAAACTAATTACAAAAATAAAACGCATCGGAAACAAACATAATAATATAACTTAAATCCTACAATAATAATAAATTTAATATAATTTTAAGAGTAGAATTCAGGACGATAAGAAGGATACATATCTTACCCTTATTTTAGATATGTCAAATTCGATAAATTTTAGATTCAAAAAAAGTGTATTCCATAATTTAAACCTTACATCTCTATAATAAAATACCATTTAGCCAATTTTTTTAATTTCTAATTAACTAATATTTTAAGTACAGTACTACTATTGGTTATCAAAATTCTTGAATCCAACAAATTTGCTGTCACTTCCTTTTTTTTTTTTTATCTATATTTTAGCTTACCTTAAAGTATGAAAAATAAATAAATAGAGGAATCTGCAGATTTTATAGTGATTTTCTGACAAGTGTTAACTCAAAATATGCCTTAATGCTGATGGTGTGGTATCTTAAACTTGAACCAATTAAAAGACATTATTTAACCTTTTTAAATTTTTTTTGAAGGTACTAAAATGATTTTTGGTGGAAGTATGTGGTGTTAATCTGACAAAAAAAAAAAAAAAAAGCTTAAAGATGAAGGAATTCTAGACAAAAATATAGTGGAGATTTGATTAGATCCAACCTGTTTGTTTTATTTTTATTTTTTTAATTTTTTTTTATCATTATTTAAAATTAATCCACTGTAACACAATCATTAGTTGTATTTAACTTAGGGGAATTATATTCACCAACTATGGTGGAAAAAGTTCATTTTTTGAAAGATTGACTGCTTTTATTTTTATTGCGTTGGAATATATGAGAAATAATTTTTTTATTTTTGAAATGATAATAGAAATTTATTTATATTTATTATTTTTAGATTCCACTTTATCAAAATAAATTGGATATGTTATTATTGATATTGACTTGTTTTATTTTATTTTGTTTGATATAATTTTCTTATTAATTCATGTTCGATATTAACATTATGAAGGAGATAATAGAGGAATACATTGGAAGTACAACATATGACTTAGTGGCTAATGAAGTGAGTTCAAATTATGAGCCCTATGCTCAAATTTCAGCAAAAATAAATAAAAAAATAAGATAATTTTCTTCCTATCTGTATTAATTTTGACAGTCAAAATTTTTTAGTATTGTTAATGGGAGGAGGTAATAGGTATTTAGTAAAATTAATCGAAAACTAACCCCAAAATCAATCATAAAAAAGAAAAGGTATACACATTTAGGGGTCATTTGATACAAAGGAGAAGATGAGATATTTCAGAATTAAGTTTGATAATAAATTTATATCATATTTTGTTAGATGATATAAATTTATCTTGAAATTAATTTAATATCTTATCTTATCCATTCAACATAAAATTATTTTATGCCACCTCTCGTATGGTATAAATTATTTCTGAAATTATAATCTTAAAATAATTTATTCTATATAATGTTTAAACTTTGACCCTTAGGTGGGATTTAATTCTAACATTCATATCCATCATCCAAGAATCTTTTTTTCCTTTTTTTGGGAAAAACAGCCAAGTGAAATTGACAAAACAGATTCAAAAAATAAAAATAGTTACTCCCATGTTATTTTTCCTTATTCACTATAATAAAAATATACTTTCGCTCTCACATATCAGGAGAAAAAACATGTTTTTTTTTTTATATTTTATGCTTGATATTTAATTACTTAGTCTCAAAAATAATTTTTAAGACCTAAAAATAAATATTTGTTGCTATGAATTTTATTCGTATAAATTATTATTACTTTTTAAAGAACATGCAAAACCCAAATAAAACAAGTAAAAATGAACGAACAGAGTGATACAATATTATTTTATTTGTCTTATTTTAAATTTTAAAATTCAAATAAATTTATCTTTGATTATAATTTTTAATATATTTTAACTTATTTTAAATAGTTAATTATTATTACTTATAATACTTTATATAATTTTTAAATATATATATTAAAATTTATGATTAAATTTAAATTCTTTCACTCTAAAACACAGAAAATAGAATGTAATAACTAAATATGAACAGAACAGTAGCACATGTAAAAAATAAATAAGTACAAAGTCAAAAATCAAATAGTCCCTAAAAAGTCAAAAAAACAGTACACTATTTTTATATATATATATATATATATATATATATGCACTATGATGAAAGTTAAAGTAGTATTAGATTATT
>JBDJHY010000116.1:2310523-2321802 GCA_039654485.1 Withania somnifera | reverse complement strand
GGCCTTGAGATATTATTTTATATTTATAAAATAACCTAGGCACCATGCCTAGTGGATGTGTTTAAAAAAAAAAAAAAGAGATTGGGGATTGACCCTGATGAAAAACCTAAGATAGGGTTTTTCTGTCACGAACTGATTTCTAGGACCATAATGGCACCTACTATACCACCAGTAAGAGAACCAGCCCCATAGTCCGAAGCCGAAGTAAAGGACTATTATATTAAATGCGGAAGGCACAAGTATAATAATTAGAAGATAAATAAATGCAAAAGTTTAAAGAATCAAAGTAACTACCCAAGACCTTGTATCAGTGTCAAACAAACCACTAGGTACAGAAATGAGAAATCTGAAATGTCTAATACAACTATATCTCTAAAATACATAAAGATCAAATATGAATGCCAAAGCCGAAGAGAAGCAGGTAAAAGTCGTACGCCAAGATCACCCTTAATCTCTAATAGTAGATGGAATCCAAACGAATAGCCGGATGTAATCACGGTTAGGAACCTGGACTCGGATCTACACATGTGCAAGTCTAGTATGAGTACAAGTTGCCGAATAAACCCGTAACCAGTAGGCTTCGAGGGCCCACTGAGCACATAACAATAATAACAGCAGTAAATAATGAAATACGATAAAGGTGTCACAGAATCAAATTGCACACAAGGGAAAGCTAGCTACTCAAATAGGAATCAAGTAACAAATGTGTATCTCAACCTGGCAGCCGGTCTAGGTTTACCCAAAAAACCAGCCAAAAACCCCAAACCGGACCGGCCCAAGGATAGAAAATTAAAAAAAATAATTATTTCCAGATATAGCCCTATTTAGTCATTAGCAATGGCCAAAAACGGCTAAAAACGGCTATAATTAAAAAAATTTAATCCAAAATTTTTCCTATAAATACTACTTCAATTTTTTCATTTTTCACAACAATTCTCTCAGTTTTCTTCTTAAAAAGTCTACTAATTTCTTAATATATAATTTAGTTATTATTAACAGTTATTAGCAAAATCAAGTGATCAAGTGGAAGTTTTTAACTTTCAAGTGTTCAATTGATATTATCGGCAATTTGATACACTCATTCCATCTCTTACTTTTATTTTATGAATTTATATATTTATTTATTATATACAATTATATTATTTGTTTGTTTAAAATTTTATTAATATGAATAGACTAAGAAATTTAGGTAAAAGTGTTAAAAAATTATGTCCTGAAAGTAGTACCGGTAATAAAAATACCGGTTCTGCTTTCACTAGAGGTTCTGCTAATAGCAAAAATATAATCGTATGCCTCCTGCTCCATCTAGCGAACAAGATTATGAATATGGTAGGGCATCTGATTTAATTGTGCTAAATTTCAAGAAAATTATGGAATAGAAGAAGATAATGAATTAGAATGTAATATTAATATTAATCTTAACGAATATAATGACAATAATGACGACGATGATGATAATAATAATAATGAAGTATCGAATCTAAACGCCCCATTTCTCCAATTTGATAATTTTGCTCTTAGACCTTCTATAAATATTAGAAAAAGTAGTGTTGTTTGGAATTTTTTTGAAGATATACCTAGCATTGATACTGTTAAATGTGTTATTTGTAAAAAAATATTTACGCATTAGAGGGGGGGTAATGCAGGGCGGACAAGTACATTAACTAGACACTGTAAAAATAAACATAGCGTAGAATGGAACAAAGCTTCCGGTGTTAGTGAAGCTGGAGTGTGAACACCCCCAGAATATTCAGTCTAAGTATTTTCTTTCTTGATTTTCACTCAGTGTCAGTAACTATTGTGGTGTCTGACTAATCTGAATTTCGATAAAAAACTCATTTTGGTGGTAAGTTGCTCTCAAAATTGACTCTATATTCAGTGCTCAAACTCAAGACTTCCAATTAGGAATATTTTACCTTGTAGAGCGAAGCGCTTCATAAAAAACTAATTTTATTTTTAAGACTCGAACTTGAATATTCAAGTTAAAAATGAAGAAATATTTTTACATCATTCCACCGTAAAATTCGATGGTTACACATACGTATGTATCTATCATTCTATTACACGATATAAACAATAATAATAATAATAAATTCAGTATAATTTCAGTAGATAACGTTTCAAAAAAAATAATATACACAAGACTTTGACCTTGCCTCGTGAACATAGAAAGACCGTTTCTAAAAACCTTCAACTCATTATACAGTAGAGGAACAAAGGGATGAAAACTTTGTTTTGGATAAAATGAAGGGAGAATTTCAAGAAGAGCAAATTTGAGGGCTAAATTCAACCCTTGGTAGCAATATTTCGTTAATTACGATTCATAGCCACATATATACAAATAATTAATATATATATATATATATATATGTATATATGTATTAAAAAAATTAAATCTCAACATATATACAGCTAATTTTGATATATATATATAAATATACAAATTTAGCCATGATTTTTATACCATTTAGCTACAATTTGTGAGTGGCTAAACGATGATTTTTTCTAATAAATAATACTACAATGATATCATAATGTAATTATTTAAAATCATAGCTATCAATTATAATTAAAAGCTGATATCTGTCATAGATTGTATTTTCAGCAGAGAGGGGCTTTTTGGTAAAACAATAGAATGGTCAAAAAGTAAAATTAAGAGATAAAATAGGCGTGAGTGATGGAAACGAAAGGAGCCTTTGTTATGAAGGGACTTACAGAAAGTAACCAAATTAAAGCCTGCAAATATACTTTAATTCATTAAAATTTATATACCTTTTTATATTCTTTTAATTATTAAAAAAAAAAACTGAAAGAATTTGCAGGACAGGTCAGATACCCAGTTTACTTTACTCATGTTTTTAGCTAATAAATAAATAAAATAAAGCTGAGTTACTGACTTTCTTGCTTTAAACAAAAAAAAAAAAAATAATAATAAAAGAAGACCTTATTATTGTACTTTAAAAAATTAAATAAATATTTGAACATAAAAAAAATAAATATGAATTTAAAATAAAAGAGGATATTTACGTGTTGAAGTTATATTTGATAGGTAATAACTTGAAGAAAACTACAAGTTTTATAAATGGGAACAAAATTCACTTGAATTATTTTTTGAAAATCAGTCCAATACTATAACCAAATGTTAATTTGAATACTTTTTTATTAAAAAAAAAAAACTGTTTCCAAACAAGACCTAAAATAACTTATGAATTACTCCCTTTGAGTCAATTTATTTGAGATAAATAAAACAGACATGAAATTTTATAAGAAGATATAAGTTTTTAAAATTTGTGGTCTGGAATATATCGTAACATTGACGGGTCTAAACTTTTTAAGTTCGTAGACTTAAAAATGCAATAACATTTGAATAGTTAATAAAAAAACTTCATTAACAATAAAAATGAGAGGTGTCAAATTAATTATTTTTAAATTTTATAAATGTGTCATTTGGAATTAATTAAAAAATAAAACATGTCGTATAACCTGAAATGGAGGGAGTAATATAACTTAAACCCTACGGTAATAATAAATTCAATGTAATTATACAAGTGAGGTTTGAAAGGATAAGAGGTACGCAAACATTACTCTTATTTTTGTGAAGTAGAAAAATTATTTTTAATAAATTTATGACTAAAAAAAGTATAATTTACAATTTAATTAAAGTATAACGCTAGATGTCTATAATAAAATCCCATTTAGTCAATTTTTTTTTAAATTTTAAATTAAGTAATATTTTTAGTACAGTATTACTATTGGTTATCAGAATTCTTGAATCCAAACAAATTTGCTGTCACCTAATTTTTTTTTGTTTTTTGGCTTTCCTTAAAGCATAAAGAGAGGAATCTGCAGATTTTTTTTGGTGATTTTCTGACAAGTGTTAAGCAAAATATGCCTAATGCTGATGGTGTGGTATCTTAAACTTGAACCAATTAAAAGTCATTATTTAACTTTTAATTATATTTTGAGGGTACTAAAATGATTTTGGTGGAAGTATGTGGTGTTAATCTGACAAAAATAAAAGAAGCTTAAAGACAAAGGAATTTTGGGCATGTAGTAGAGGTTTTATTAGATCTAATTTTTTTCATGTAACATAATGATTGCTGGAGTGCTTTAACTAAAATGATTTTAAAAAATAAGTATTTAGTCTTTTGTTTTATTGATCGAGATTGGGTTAGCACGGAGTTGTATTCAATTTAAGAAAAATTTTAATTTTTATTCACCAATTAATATAGATAAAGTTTATTTTTTGAAAGATTGATTTATTTTATTATTTTTTTTATACTGTTTCCTTATTGATTCATGTTCGATATTAATGCTAAGAGAAACAACTTTCTTTTTCAGTTCGATCAAATACTTTTCGATAGGATAAAAATTGAGAGACATTCGATTCTTCATTAGAGTTTTAAGTAATTCAACTGGTGTTGAGAAAAATATATGGCTATAAAGCGAAAATAGGAAAGCTTTGGCACAATATGTAATTATTCCTAAGATAATCGATGTTAGTAGAAGTTGGTAAATGTTGCTATAGATACACAGTAATTTGATATGAGCGTGAAATAGATAGTCGAAAGAGATCTATTACTCAATAAAATGAGTTAAAAATTATAAGTCTTATGGTTAAATCTCAGTTACAATAAAAGATACTAGATAATTTCTTTTCGCCTGTTTTTATCTTGATAGTCAAAGTTACTTAATATCATTAATGATGAAAGCTAATAAGTATATTCCAAAATTAATCGAACACTAACCCAACATTGCTATCATAAAAAAAAAGGTTATATGCATTTTTATGGTTAACTCTGACCCTTAGGTAAAATTTAATAGTGAAAAGACAAAAGTATCCTGAACTTTGACGCATTAAACTACTTTAAAATGACATATAACACTCTAAGCGTGAGGTGACAAGAGAGACCAAAAATAAATAAAAAACTAATTAATATGGACATGTATTATTTTTTTATTGATCATTTTTATAATTAATTAGTACATTTAATAATTAATATGAAAATTATTATTATTATTTTTTAAAATAAAGTCAAGTTATCCTATATAATTATTCATTATATTAAAAATATATTTTTATTGTTAGCATATCAAGTGATTTTTTTTATATTTGACGCTTAATATTAATTAGTTGTTTTCAAAGCCTAAAAAATAATATCAGTTACTATGAATATTATTCATATATAATTATTATTTTCTAAAAATTATATAAAATTCAAATTGAACAAATAAAAATAAACCAACAATAAAAATACCCATGATAACCAATATAACTTGTAGTTGCATATGCATAAAGATCAGTACAATGTCAAAAATCAAACACTTCTCTCAAAGTCAAATAATAGTACACAGCAGTTTTAACTACATTTTTATATATGGTTTCTGATGTGTGAAAATGATAGTAGTAGATTCTGATGGGGGAAAATTAGAAAAACAATGTAAATTTGACTTCATTAGACAAGTAAATAGATATTTTAATTTATTTTTAATATATCAATTAAATAATATTTGAGGCGAGTATCATCAAGATAGAATAAGGATAATTCTGATCTTTTCGTGAAATTAGATATTTTATATATATACTTTTTAAAATTAGTACAATATTAGTTTTGAGACTCATATTATAAAAGACTAAACTGAAAGATGTTGAGTTATTGAGGATCAATTCTCACTTTATATATCTTTTTTCTTCTTTTCTTTAGTGTTGTACCCAAATTTTTATATTTGATGCTGCAAGTTGCAGTGTTTAGTTACAAATGTGCACTTTTAAAATTATAATGTTTACTTATCAGATTAAATTGTAAGTGTCTATTTATATAATTATACTAGAATTGTGTATTCCAAGGACAATGCAGTACACAAAATATTTTGCATTCTAGCATTAATGAGTGACTGTTTCCACGATTCAAAACTCAAAAGAAAAAGTTTTATTAAAGGAATGTCATGTTATTTTGCATAGTTGAATGACAGTTTTGACCCTTCCTAGTTTGTTGTTCAGGAAGACAGAGTAACTGAAGAGGTAAAAAAACCAAGAAACCAGTTCTCCTACTACACCGTTAAAAAAGTACATACAGTAAAAAAGATAAATCAAAGTCCATGGTGAAGTAGAAGAATTGTGACTAGGAATAGTAAAAATTGGAGCAAGAAACAATAAATATTATAAAAAAATTTGGGGGTGTGGGGGTTGAGGGAGTAAGAGAGATAAGAGGCAAAGTGTGGAAAAAAGAACTACAAAGTGTGGTGGTGTGTTTTGTAAGTTTTTATTACAAAGCGATGTCACAAGATTCTGAGGAGATAAAGACCATTGAGCAGTGGAAATGGTCTGAAATGCAAGGCCTTGAACTTGTTGTCTCTGAAGACAATCACACCATCACCACCCCCTCTATTAAAGGCAAACTAAATTCAAACACCCCCACAACAACAACAACAAATAGTAATCATCAATTACAAGAAACCAAACAAGAAACAAAAATGGAGTTTAAAATGTGTGATGGTGAAAAGCCTAGTACACCTCCACCTGCAGTTGGTTTTAGTGAACTTTTCAGGTTTGCTGATTGTTTGGACTATGTACTAATGACAATTGGTTCGCTTGGTGCTTTTGTCCATGGCTGTTCTTTGCCTTTGTTCCTTAGATTCTTTGCTGATCTTGTTAATTCTTTTGGCTCTTATGCTAATGATGTTGATAAGATGACTCAACAAGTTTTAAAGGTGAACCCCAATTTCACTAATTAAGTGAAAATGAAAAGAAAGCTAATTAAATTCATTTTCTTGACAATGTTTTTGTGTTTTGCAGTATGCATTTTACTTTCTTGTAGTTGGTGCTGCAATATGGGCATCTTCATGGGCAGGTAAGGGAAAAAAGCATAAAAATTGAATCTTTATTTGATTTCAAGAATTGAAATCGAGAATTGGAATTTAAAAAGAAAAGAATCTTTATTTGCTTTCAAGAATTGGAACTTGATAAAAATTGAATCATTATTGCTTTTCAAGAATTGGAACTTGATAAAAATTGAATCTTTATTGGTTTCAAGAATTGGAACTTGTTAAAGATTGAATCTTTATTGCTTTCAAGAGTGGAAACTTCATAAAAATTGAACCTTTATTGCTTTTAAGAGTTGGTTTTGAGGATTCTTTGTTGATGGGGAATTTGGATGTTTACCTAATGGTTTGTAGAGATATCATGCTGGATGTGGACTGGTGAGAGACAAACAACAAAGATGAGGATCAAATACTTAGAGTCTGCTTTGAATCAAGATATTCAATACTTTGATACAGAAGTTAGAACTTCTGATGTTGTTTCTGCAATTAACACTGATGCTGTAGTGGTCCAAGATGCCATTAGTGAGAAGGTGAACATATACTAGATGATTTCATTTTTTTGAGGGGGAAAAAGTGTGTAGTTTAAGGATTCTGATAATCTCTTTTCTTGTATTCTACTGCAGCTGGGTAATTTCATTCATTATATGGCTACATTTTTGTCTGGATTTGTGGTGGGTTTTACAGCAGTGTGGCAACTAGCTCTTGTTACACTTGCTGTAGTTCCTCTTATTGCTGTAATTGGTGCTATCTACACTATGACATCGGCCAAATTGTCAAGTAAAAGTCAAGAAGCACTTTCAAAGGCAGGGAATATTGTTGAACAGGTAAAGGAAAATGGTAACTACTAATTTTGTGGAATTAAGATGCTTTTTTTGCTACTGGATTTGCTGAAGTGAAGCTTATTTACAGACAGTAGTTCAAATTCGGACGGTATTGGCGTTTGTTGGTGAGTCAAAAGCATTACAAGAATATTCTGCAGCACTTAGAGTTTCTCAGAAGATTGGATATATGAGTGGATTTTCAAAAGGATTAGGACTTGGAGCTACATATTTTACTGTCTTTTGTTGTTATGCTCTTCTTTTATGGTATGGTGGCTATTTGGTTAGGCATCATTTCACCAATGGAGGACTTGCCATAGCAACAATGTTTGCAGTCATGATAGGTGGACTGTAAGCACTAAGCTTTGTACAAAACTATGTCGATTTTTTTAATTAAAAAAAGTTTAGTTCCTTAGAATTTTTCTCCTTCCATTTGATAGGGCTTTGGGACAATCTGCCCCTAGCATGACTGCATTTGCAAAGGCCAGAGTTGCAGCTGCCAAGATTTTCCGGATTATCGATCATAAACCAATCATCGACAAAAACGCTCAGACGGGTTTAGAGTTAGACTCTGTTAATGGACAACTAGAGCTTAAAAATGTTGATTTCTCCTATCCTTCAAGGCCAGAAATCATGATTCTAAACAATTTCAACCTCATTGTTCCGGCCGGGAAGACTATCGCTTTAGTTGGAAGCAGTGGATCAGGGAAGAGCACCGTGGTCTCCCTTATTGAAAGATTTTATGATCCCACTTCAGGTATCACAACTTTGCAACAATGACTTCATTGTTGAATATAATATTAGCCTGTGATGAGCAACTTAAATGAAATGTCTGGCAGTTGAAGTTAATTTCATGAAGTCCATGTGTTTATGTGGAGACATGTTTAGGTATAGGTGTATCTTGCTCGGACTCTTCAAAAATGCTGATGGCTGCATGTCAGATGCTCCAAAAGTAGTCCATTTTGGAGAATCTAACACGGATGCGAGAACAATTTAAGAGAGTCTGAGCAACATAGTTAAGGTATGAAAATCGCAAGCTAATAATTAGTCTATATGCAGGACAACTTCTTCTTGATGGGAATGACATAAAGACACTGAAATTGAAGTGGCTGAGGCAGCAAATTGGTCTTGTGAGCCAAGAACCAGCACTTTTTGCCACAACTATTAAAGAAAACATACTATTAGGAAGGCCTGATGCAACACAAATTGAGATTGACGAAGCTGCTAGAGTTGCCAATGCCCATTCTTTCATAATCAAACTTCCTGATGGCTTTGATACTCAGGTTAGCTAATAATTTTTTAAGCAACTTTAGTGTCAACTAATTGTGCTGCATTAAAGATTTAGAAGATGTATCATTAAATGTTAAAATTTTCTTCTACATTCCATATGCTATTTAATGTGTGACCATTTTAATATAACTCATACCGGTCCCACTTCTTAATGAGTTAATGGAAGATGGATTGGATATATAAGGTTGATGGTAGAGTCTGCCTGAGCTCTTAAATAAATAGACTAAAAGTACTGATAAAAATTAGATAAATAAATAGACTAAAAGCTAGTTTGGCATTTATCTTATTCCAAGTTGGACCACTTGGGATATTTCAAAGATTGGTTGGGGGGCATGTGGGGAAAATGATGCAAAATTCACATAAGTTTCCTCGATTCTTCAAAAATGTTGTCAGTGCATATCAGATGTGGAGTGCGTGTCAGATCCTCTAAAAGTAGTGCATTTTTGAAGGATCAATCTAGTGTGTGTCGGATCGTTCAAAAGCATGTTCGATCCTTCAAAGTAGTTCATTTTTAATGGATTAGTCATGTTTGCGGCAACATCTTTTGAGAGTCCGAGCGATAGAGATGTACTACTATCATGTATCAGTAGTGTTTCCTTAGTCAAAGGCAAAGAAATCTGTTTTTTTTTTTTTTTAATAATCTAAAGGATGACTTCAGCCTTGGGCAAAGCCAAATTCAGTGGTTGTGTTGAATGGTCAAATTTCTATAGCTTTAATTGTACATTTAACTGAAAATCATTTACAAAGATGCTTTCGTTAGTGCCTAAATTGTTTTGTTTGGGCAACAAACCTAAACATTATTTTAATGAAGTCAAATGTCTGTAGGGGACTGGTCATTTCATTTAAGAAATAGGTAACATGTGGTTTCGGTCAACAGTACATGTGCAGGAATAAGTTTTATTTTATCTTATTCATGTGAGAACAAGACTTATTTTGTAATCTTATTAGTAGTTGGAAGGTTGACACCAGAAGATAGATACATCAGAATTTTTTTTAAAATTTGAGGAAAAACATGTAAAGTCAAATAAATAATAAGGGGGACATTTGTTAGATTGATTAAAAAATTATTGAATGGAAAGTGTAACAAAGGGACAAGTTGATGAAAGCTGGAGATAGTTACTGAACTTTTATTTGTTAATCTGAGAGAAAAAAATGTAACTTGAGCTGCAATATGTATGGCGTATGCTATTGATTTTAACGAGTGCCTTGTCTCTCCTCGAGCCTTACGATGGGCGGGTGAGGCATGAATCAGTTCTTATTTTGTTTGTCCTATAAATGATTCTGAGTAATGACACTATCATTTCTCCCAGATTGTGTTAAGTTCGTCAAAATTTTTTAACAGTTACTAATTGGTAAATCAGGAGGTACTTGTTTTAAGTGAGAATGTGTATTTGGACATTGCAGGTAGGGGAGAGAGGATTACAATTATCGGGTGGACAGAAGCAGAGGATTGCTATAGCGAGGGCCATGCTTAAGAATCCTGCTATCCTTTTATTAGATGAGGCAACTAGTGCTTTAGATTCTGAATCGGAAAAGCTAGTGCAGGAGGCTCTAGACAGGTTCATGATTGGACGAACGACTCTTGTAATTGCTCATCGCCTGTCTACTATCCGGAAGGCTGATCTGGTGGCTGTACTACAGCAAGGCAGTGTATCTGAAATTGGAAGCCACGATGAGCTTATGATTAAAGGAGAGAATGGTATGTATGCCAAGCTGATCAAAATGCAAGAAGCAGCTCATGAAACGGCTCTTATTAATGCCAGAAAGAGCAGTGCCAGGTATTTTTACGCTGGAAATCTTCATGGAAGTCGCTCCGGATAATAATGTTACACTTAAAAACTAAAGAAGAGAATCATAAAATTTGCGTGTTGCTTATACGTGGGCTGATTGTATATTACTCTTCTTCAACTTTTTTTTTCACAGGCCCTCGAGTGCAAGGAACTCTGTAAGCTCACCAATCATTACTAGGAACTCTTCCTACGGTCGATCACCATATTCTCGCCGGTTGTCTGATTTTTCTACCTCAGACTTCAGCCTCTCTCTTGATGCTGCATACTCTAATTACCGACATGAAAAGCTAGCATTCAAGGACCAAGCTAGTTCGTTTGGACGGCTTGCAAAAATGAACTCTCCTGAGTGGACGTACGCTTTAATTGGTTCTATAGGTTCTGTGATCTGTGGTTCACTTAGTGCTTTCTTTGCATACGTCCTGAGTGCTGTTCTTAGCGTGTACTACAGTCCAGACCATGCTTACATGAGTAAACAAATCGCGAAATACTGTTATCTTTTAATTGGAGTTTCATCTGCTGCACTCATTTTCAACACTCTACAGCATTACTACTGGGATGT
>JBDJHY010000116.1:2296377-2309630 GCA_039654485.1 Withania somnifera | reverse complement strand
GACTTGGAAGCTGCTCATGCCAAAGCCACACAACTTGCAGGAGAAGCTGTAGCTAATGTAAGAACAGTTGCTGCCTTTAATTCAGAGACAAAAATAGTCAACCTATTCGACTCCAGTCTCCAGACTCCACTTAGGCGCTGCTTCTGGAAGGGACAGATTGCAGGAAGTGGTTATGGGATTGCTCAATTCTTGCTTTATGCTTCCTATGCCCTTGGCCTTTGGTATGCCTCCTGGCTTGTCAAGCACGGAATCTCTGACTTCTCGAAGACAATCCGTGTTTTCATGGTCCTCATGGTTTCTGCTAATGGTGCAGCTGAAACATTGACCTTAGCCCCTGATTTCATCAAGGGTGGCCAAGCAATGCGTTCAGTTTTTGAACTCCTTGACCGCAAAACAGAAGTTGAGCCTGACGATCCAGATGCTACTGCTGTCCCTGATCGTCTTCGTGGTGAGGTGGAATTTAAGCATGTAGACTTCTCATATCCTACTAGACCTGATGTGTCAATATTCCGTGATTTAAATCTTCGTGCTCGAGCTGGAAAGACTCTTGCTCTTGTCGGACCAAGTGGATGTGGAAAGAGCTCAGTTATTGCACTTATAGAGCGGTTTTACGAGCCATCATCCGGACGTATTATCATCGATGGCAAGGATATCAGAAAGTACAACCTTAAGTCTTTGAGAAGACACATTGCTGTGGTGCCACAAGAACCTTGTCTCTTTGCTACCACCATCTATGAAAACATTGCTTATGGACATGAATCAGCAACAGAAGCTGAGATAACCGAAGCAGCAACCTTAGCAAACGCCCACAAGTTCATATCTGCATTGCCTGATGGGTACAAAACATTCGTTGGAGAAAAGGGAGTTCAATTGTCCGGCGGACAAAAGCAAAGAATCGCCATTGCTCGTGCTTTCCTAAGGAAAGCAGAGCTAATGCTTCTGGACGAAGCAACAAGTGCACTCGATGCAGAGTCTGAGAGATGTGTGCAAGAAGCATTGGATCGCACTTGTGCTGGAAAGACCACCATTGTGGTTGCACATAGGCTATCCACAATCAGAAATGCACATGTGATCGCGGTGATAGACGATGGGAAAGTAGCAGAACAAGGTTCTCATTCTCATCTCTTGAAAAACTACTCAGACGGCATTTATGCACGTATGATACAACTACAAAGATTTACACATGGAGAAGCTGTGAATATGGCAACGGGGGCAACGTCTTCTACACGTTCCAAGGAAGATCAAGATTGAGAAAAAACGCGAATCGAAGCTCAAAATGAAAATACCACTAGAAAAGGAGTATACCTTGTGTAACACCCTTATTATTTTTTGGACTGCTAATTTCTTGTTCACTGTTTCTAGTATAGTATAATATGTGCATTAATCCAAAATTTATATTTTTCCTTCAATCTTGCTCTTGTTGTCCCTTTAGTCATTGTAAACTACATTTTCTTTTTCTTAGAGCTACACCAAATTCAACCGAATTTAGTACTAGTACAATTTAGGAAGGAAGATAAAAGGTGGGGTGGTACATTCAACAAGTTTGAGCGAACTAATCCGATATTTAAGTGGAGAAGGATAACAGGTTGGACTCGTAATCCTGAAGTTTCAAAGGCTTTGGGCGAAGGGATAGACCAGTTTAACGAAAGTGTTATCGTTGGATGAACTGCTGATGTAGTGGCCGATCTAGAATTTTAAGGTCGTGGGTGTCCCCTTAGCTCACGAGATAGTAATCCACGGTTGCTCGTCGTTAATAGTTATACTATTTTCTTTAAATTTTGTATACATATATAGAGTCGGAGACAAGGATAATAGGTGCTCTAGCACCCGACAAACTCGATGTAGGTCGCCCCTATGCTGATAGGTATAGTTAGGTCGTGATTGCCTACCATCGTACATTCGTATAGTAATAATTGGATATGTTCATCCATAGTCATCATGGCCTCCTAAAACGATTTGTCAAATTTATCGAGTTTGTTTCAAGGATCAAAATGACCAGTTATTAATGAAATTCCTCATTGGCTTTTTATGAAATACTTGTTTCGCTGAGATCCTGATACGGTTTTCAAACATATCGTAAGCTATATCGACTCCAAATAGATTTCTCGATCATAAATGAAAAACAAAGGTCAAAAGATAGAAACAGTTCATGATTGACTTTATTGTCCTTCCTTAGCCACAAAGTCCTCCTATATCCCCTTTTATTACAAGACAAATTCATCATAATGTTTTGAAACAAAATACAATGTTACTTATTGTAACTTTGAAGAAGCAAAATTTTGAACATGTTGTTTGTTTTGTGTCCCACTCCTATCAGTTCACCACCAAATCAACCTAACTTGACCCTACTTAATTACTAAGTTGTACTAATTGTTACAAACGTTAATTATGACTACCTTAATCAAGATTGTTAAATTTGTCTCTGGTCATCACTTTTCATAGAAGAGTGTCTGTGTGGACAGTGGCCGCTCCACCTTTAGCGAAGGGTAGTTATGTATATATTTTTCGTCGAAACATTATGTGGAGTATAATTAAATATTAGCTATTATGAATATATATTTAATTTTGAATATTTTTAATATAACTAAAAAAAAATTTGGATATTTTTTTGCAAAGTTTCTGACTCCTCATGTCTGTTAATGAGCCTTTTAGATTGTTGAATAAATATGGGACCAAAAACTGTTTGAATTTCTGACAAGATTATAAGTCATCATCCACTCCAAGATTTGGACCGTATGATGTTGATTGTGTCCCTGGAAGGGGCATCTATCGTCCACGAGTTTAAGTTCAATGCACTGATACTGTGTAAAAATATTCATATGAAAATGGATATAAAGTAGTTAATGTATTTAGACTAACATCATGACGATTAAAATTTGAATTTACCAACCATTCAAGAATAAAAAATGCTACAACGTAACATCGATCCCTAACCTGGAACAAGTGTTATGTCGTAAATAACTTATCCTTAACAAATAAAATTACGTTTATCGTATAAAATAATTTATTACACTATCAATCTATATATATATATATATATAACTGCTAAATCAATCTATCACTCTCTAAAGACGATAGCAATATGTGAAGTGGAAGAAGGGGGAGGAATAGGGAAACAACATAATTGAGTTAAGGGGTTCACGTGGTGAGTGGTTCCACATGCGCAAGAGTCTTGAAAAAAGAGAAAGCAACTGGTCAAAATTCCACCGTTATTAGCTAGCTGTTCTGAATTTTTAGTCTTTACGAATGAAAAAAAGTACGTGGGAATATGGCTTTTAGACATAATACGAGTTTAGATCTAATCGGACTGTAATATAAATATTGAAACACAATAAAAACCCCATAATAATGGGGTTATTTCCTTGGTAGTGGGAAGTGCACGAGTGAAAAATAGCATAAAAATGTGGCATTTAAAGTTGAAAAGGATAGTATATAACGGCTTTTTTTCATGATGAAGGAAGCGGCATAATTTTGCCAACAGTTGCAAAGGATAGTGAAATTATCCGGATTTAGAGGTTCTGACGGTTTGGGAGGTGCGAACATACATATTAATACTCAAAGTTTTAAGGTTTCGACTGAAAACTAAAATATCCGGTTATTTTCTTGATTTATAGGGTATTTTCTAAAAATTATACCAATTTAATATATTTTTTTATATAACTATACCTAATTTCATCGGGTTTAACGGGTGCCCACCCACCGCAAAATAAACTTTTATTGTTAAAATACTAGTTCATACATAAAGATTAAAAAAAAAAAAAAGCCTGTCTATACTCTTTTCTTTTTTCTTATTAAAATTTTTTTTGCTTATGAGATTTTACAGTTATTGTATAGAGTAAATGTAAAAATAATTTTTCCAGTGCACAACAATTTTGAAAAAAAAAGTGACTTTATGACACCATTTTCAATACGTAAAATATCTTTTCTATAATAAAATTAAAAAGAAAAATTATTACACGATTTTTAATAATTGAATAACCATATAAGTAACTCGGAAAACATTCTAAGCACAAGGTTTTTAGAATAAAAAGAGCTTATTACAATCTTATCTTGAACACAAAGAAATTGTTTGGTAGGATGTATTAAAGAAAATAACACAATACCTTATTTGATAGCATTTTCAACACATTTATAACTCTTAGTCAATATTATAGGGTCTATAATTAATACATAGCAACTCATGATATTAATAGTATCAGAATTATTAACGCATGAATAAGGATAGTGGAAGACAGAATAATTGTTGAGTACATCAAAATAAGACAATGAATAAGAAGGCATAAATAATTTCGACATTACTAACACATTTTGTTCAGTAATATATTTATGGGCAAACTTTATGAAACTAATTACTTCATATCACTAGTTTTTCTAAAATTACGTTTCATACCATTTTTTTTATCCACGAATAATTAAAAAAATCTTCTGGATATATACGAAAGGTCGCGATACACAACTTGGACGCAATACATAACTCAAGTAATCTTCTAAATACATATAAATATATGTTAAATCATTTAACTACATAGTTACACTCACAATATATTCTATAATAATGATACATGCCTCAATATGTGTTGCGATACTCCACATGTATCGCGTCTAAAAAATATATATATTTTATAATAAAAATATTTAATTAATTATATTATTTTATCCTATATTTATACACCCTGCCAAATGACCTGAAAAGTGTATTCCATCATGACAACTGAAATTAATTGGAACCTCTATATGTATTTGTAATTGGCTAAAGTGTACAAATTGCTAAAGTCAAAATATGACAGATATGAGTTGCAGTGAAAAACAAGCTGTGTTATAAAAGAAAAAAGAGACAAGAGCGTTGAGGACAAATTTATATTATTTGTTCTGCCACTCAAAATTATATCTCATATCAATTTTCTTATGGATAATACATACGAAATTGTAATGTATAATTACCTACCTGCGATATATAATTTAAAAAATCCTCCATATACATAAAATGTGTTGTGATACATAATCCAAAAAATTCTTAATATACATATAGTGGGTTGAGATACATAACTTGCACATAATACGTAATTCAAGAAACCCTCCAGATACATATAGTGAGTCAAGATACATAACTTGGACATGATAGTAACTCAAGTAATACTCAAGATACATACGGATACATGTTAAGTCGTCCAGATACATGGTTAGACATGCGATACTTTGTGCAATCGCAATACATGCAATGTATGATAAGTTATGTACCGACTCAAGTTATGTATCGCGACACTCCGTATATATCGTGCATAAAAAATGCTATATTTCATAATTTTTTTAAAATAGTAAAATAAAACGTAAACATGATAAAATGTATTTGGTTAATTATGTAACATGCACTAAGTATGAACTCAATTAATATTATCGATTTATTTTTAAGTCATTATAAAAATTTATAAATTTCAAATTATGAATCCAACTATATGTCTAACTTAAAAAGAAATAAAAGGTTTTGTGAATGAAAAAAATAATCCACTTAAAAGAATTGTCAAAATCACTTATTCAAACTTGAAACTCGTCTTTAAAAAAGCTTTTGAAAAATTAAATCAATGTAAATTTTTATTTTAAAACGTAATACAAAAATTCATGCCCGAATGGGCGATAATTACTCGCTTCACTGTATTTATTGTAATTCGTTTTGATATGAAATTTAATAAGAAAAAAAAATAATTATTATTCTTAAATGTTTTATAATATTTATGTGGCTATAAAACTTTTAAACTTATAATTTTAAATATGAAATAGTATTTTTATAATTATAAAAAATAGTCTTAACAATAAAAAAAAATATATGATGAGAGTTTGGTCAAGTTTTTGACTTATTCAAATGGATCATTAATTAGAAATCCCAAATAAGAAAAAAACCATAAAATACAAAACAAATTTTGCATCAGAGGGGTGTCGTAAAAAGCATTTGGACAATTTGTTTTTTCCCTATCATGATAGCTAGTTTGTATTTTTTTGGACTAATTCTAATTGGCGTACACGTTCGGAATTCTCAAAGAGTATGAACTTGTTCCTCTACCTTTCTCTCTAACTTAAATATTTGGCTTGATTTGTAATCCAATTGAACTCATGACATGAGTCCCACAGATGACGACCGAATAAGTGAACAACTAACTTATTTGAGAATTGATATTTAAGATACAGATAAATAAGTTTTTGTATATTTAACCGCTTTAAATAAACTTAAATTTATGAGGTTGAATTTTAAAATTTGCGTTTAAAGTTAAATTTTGTGCAAGAAAACTTATAATATCTTTTGGATCGGTTCTAATTGAGGTATAAGTATATACTCTTTGTCCCTCTATCTCTATATATGACTTAAATATTTGGCTTTATTATAATAGAGTTGAACTCGTGATGTGTGTCCCACAAATCACGTGTACCTTCCCTACGATCGAATGAAAAAGGTCAAGTGCACAAATAGATGATTTGAGAATAGACATTTAAGACTGTAAAAATAGTGTATAAGTTTTTGTAAGCGTAGCCACTTCAATATAAACTCTATATTCACGAGATTGAAGTTGAGAAACTTTGCCTCTGAAGTTAAGTTTTGTGCAAGAAAACTTACAATGTTTGTAGACTGGTTCTAATTGATGTACACGGCTGGAGCTTCTGAAGAGTATGAACCCGTTCTTCTATCTTTCTCTACAACTTAAATATTTGGCTGCAATATAGTAGAGTTGAACTCATGACATGCGTCCCACGAATCACGTGTACCATCCCTATTATCGAGTAGAAAAAGATAAATACACAAAAATTATATTTGAGAATCGATATTTAAGAAATAAATGAAGTATATTAGTTTTTGTAAGTTTAGCTATTTTAGAATAAACTTCAAATTTATGGAAATGAAGTTACAAACTTGTATATGACTCTAAAGTTAGATTTTGTGCAAGAAAATTCTAAATATTTTATTTAAAATTTAATTTGACAGTCACATTTTTTTTCAATTTTATTAGACTTTCTACATTTATTAAGAGATTCATCGAATATATACATATAATAAATCTCAGAACTTAATGAACTTTTTTAAATGTACATGGGACCTAAGACAAGAAGATTTGACACATTTGATTTTAATGTGCATTTCTTTTTCTTTTGATAACATGTCTGTGCGTTTCTATGTGTATTCTGGTCTTTAACACTGACGTTTCTACTACTTTTTGACACTTTATATACAAGAAACTAGAAGAAACCAACACCTAGACCCTAGTAGCTTCACACTAATATACAAGGTAGGTACAAAATAAGATATATACTTTTTCTAATCTGATTGGAACCTCAATAAATTTTGAATTTGCACATTGCAATATTCATTTCTAAAAGTGGCATTTCCACCAGGATTTTTTTCTATTCTTAGAAACTCGCTGATTAAGAATGAAGAAATCTCAACCATGTCACCATAACTCATATTGATAATAGAATAGTTGTATATAATATACATTTCCTAATGTACCCAAATTGTTACATTTAAATTAGTCCAACTTAAAAAATAAATAATAACTAATCCAACTTTGTACCTTTATGACAAACTATATGTGATTGCTTCTGTTAATTGATTATATAATAGAATGCTTGAGGATAGTGTTCGACCTAATTGCGTGCACCTAGATTATTATCTGCTATCTTCTATAGTCACAAATATTAGATTACTAAACATCCATTTTTCTTTATAATAGTGGTGTTCGAATTAGTTGTGCATAATTTGACTACTTCACCAGGCACTTGCTATCTCCTATCAATACAAGTATACCAGATTACTAAGCGTTCATTTTTTAATGATAATAACAACTAGATATGTTGTATTGTTTATTAAAGGGTTCAGAATTTTGTAAAATTGTAGTACTTTATTGCAACTTATATGAACTTCAGTTTCATGTTTGGTAAGTCAAATGACAACTCTTGCACAGGAGCACTGGAGAAAATCTATTTTCACAGTATATAATCATTTTACAAAAGAGTTTAAAAGTTGACACTTCAGGTAGTGGTACGTACAACGTACATTCTAACGACTTCACTTTGTCAGAATATACTTGGTTGCTGTTGTTGTTCACCAAACTACATAAATCTTCATCTGACTGGCTATCTAAAGTTGAATGCTACTCAAGATTCTTCATCAATCGATTCAGCAAATGTTGATCGGATGTGATTCAATGAGGAAAAGTACACTTCAATAAACAACGTAATTTAACACGAAATTTAGATAGGAGACATGTGGTAAGATGGATCAAACATCATTCCAGTTCAACAGAGAACTCGACGAATTATCAAATCCAAATTGAATAAATTGGCATAGAAATTAAAAGATGATTCTTTAAGCAATCTGTGGTTTGATACAACAGAAACAAAACATAGGTCACTAGCTCGCATCATCTTTGACCAAACATAAAACAGCAAGCTAATATGCTCTGCTAAGTATTTCTAAACTTGCTATACTGAGAGATGGTTCCTCAGCTAAATTTTAGGGCCCATCATCATTTTCGTACTGCATCACCATAAAACTATTCAGGTAAATATACAAGGTTTGTATTTTCACAGACTAGCAACTACAATCACTAGAAACTAATGATTCACAATTCATTAATCAAATTTGTATGCTTGAGAATATACGCTTCGAATAGGATGAAGTATGAATATTCAATATGTAGTTCCCCACCATCTCAGTTTACAGCTTGAAATATAAGTGTCCCATTTACCAACCAAATAACAAGTCTGTTTCTATCACATTTACGATTTGTCACTATGAAACAAAATCCTCCAATTTACTACGTGAGATATGCTGAATTATCCAAGAAATCCCCCCCTACTTGGCCAACGAAAAGGAAACAGAGAATCTGAGTGACGAAGAAAACAAGATTGTCCAAAGGGTCCTAATAAATGCTGTAAAATAGCAAACAGAAACTGTTGCTGAATAAGGAATACTGTGACAGATCTTTCCTGCACTTTGCGAAGGGGTATTATAGTCTGAGTTTTACCGAGTTTGTTATACGTTTTAAGGAATGCTGTGATAGATATTAACTCTTATCTTTCCTGCACTCCCCCGTGTACGATATTGATCTGTTGAGCGGTCTGCTTTTCCCCTTACTAGATCAAATTGCTTAACACTATGGCTAGGAAGACCACCTGGAAAGGACTGCTCCGCTCAAAAGTCAAGTATTTCTCTTGATTGGCGTCAAAGATTCTCATGCAATGATGTGACATACAAAAAAATGGATATGCAGCTCACAAAAGGTGCTTATTATGCAAAGAGCAGATTGAGGATAACAGCCATCTCTTTCCCCAATGTAAAATTACCTCTCAAATTTTGGAAATTCACTATTAACATCTGAGTCATTAATTGGTGTATGACCACAAAACTATCCTATAATTTTTGCTAGGATGGCACAGGAGCTGCAATCTGGTGGTGCTTCTGGAAAGAAACGAACGATAAGTTGTTTGAGGACGATAACAACGCTGCTAGTTATGCCAACCACAATGTTCTTTTGCTTTGATTTTTGTGTAACATGGCAGACGTTTATAATTCGTCTCAATTCATATTTAGCCTAGCCGCGAGCAATATGTTTCTGTCTCTTAAGAATGCTGTGAGAGATATTAACTCTTAAGATAAATGATGTCTTATACAAAAGGAAGTACACTAGACAGATTTTTTTTTTACAATGATGGGTTTGAGCCAGTTTGCATACACCTCCAGGTATCTACTAGCTTCAACCCGCCCAGATACTGCATAAATCTGTGCAGATGGAAAGAAATTGCCAAGTAAATGTGAAACTTCAACTTCCATTGCCTTCATCCACTTCATTGAATGTTATGTTACACCTTTAGGAGGTCTACATCTAACTGGAAGTCTGAAACACCTTTTTAGCTACTAATCCTTCACGCCTCAATAATTTCCTCAATACCCATATAAGCACAATTTGAAATATTTAGAGATGTAGCCAAGCAATCTCCTCGTATGTCAAAGAACAAGGTAAAACATCACAATTGCACCATTGCCTACCATGTAGTCATTACACTTTGGCATCAGTTCCTAAGCTTGTATGTTCTCAAGGAAGTCCATATACCTTATATATCAAGAAAAGTGGACGTGAGGACTGAAGTCAACAAAATCAACCTAGGCAACAGCAATAAATCTAATCTCCAGTTGAAGCGTCTCAACGAAATTGATTCGTCAATTTTCAGCAATTAAGCTCCATTATCTCACAGTAATAACATGAAAAAATTTACAACTCCTATCCTTACCCAACTAAAATATCCACACAATTTCATCAATATACGATATCAGTAACTACTTGTTGTTTCCTTAGCTTTAATTGATGTATTATTTGTTATTGTTACTACTCTCTTCTACTTAACTTTTAGCATGATTTCTTCACTGCTCCTTGCAATACTTGTTATAATGCTTTCCTTGCACCAAGGGTCCGTCACGGTGCTCAACCCACATCATTGACCACTAGTCCACACCCTTAGATGCCTTCAATACTTATTGTTATTATGCTTTACTTATTGGAAACAATATATCTACCTTCAAAATGCGTACACACTACATTCATTCCCCTTCTACTTTGTTTTTAGCATTGCTTATTAACAACTATATTTCCTTTCAATACTTTTTGCCATTATGCTTTACTTTTAATCTAAAGTCCATCCGAAACAACCTCTAACAAGACATCATACACACTGTCTTCCCCATACTCCACTTGCCGGCTCACACACTGAGTATCTCATTGTTGCATAAGAAATCAATAATTATTCAACAACCCCACAAAAAATATTTAATTTTTACTCCTATTACTTAATAATTAAACTAAAATCAATAAAATATTTAATTTTTACTCCTATTACTTAATAATTAAACTAAAATCAATCTAACATTTTACCGTTTCCTGTGTTTCTTCGTCTTGAAATAATCAACTTGTATAATTATTTTTAATATAGAAGTCAAATATAAAATGAAATGGAGGGAGTATATATTAGGGGTTGAATATTTGAACTGTATGAAGAACGTTCGTTGGAGGATATTTGACAGTTATATGAAGAATTACATGATAAAGGCAGGCGGAAACAAGAAAGTGTATATATAGGGTAGGCTCGTCAAGGTGAGCGAGAGAAGATTGACATTTGGACCAAGCTAATGAACTATTTCAAGGATTCATAAACACAACTTATTACATAATACATCAACATGACAGACATATTTTCTAAAGTACTATACTAGGACGGGCATAAGAATATTGTACTTGCAGATTTAGAGCATTTAGAGAGTCCTTGAAATTTTGGGTATCGTAGAGTCTAAAGTTTAAGGAAGGTAAATACATTATTCCAACAACAATAAGGTCAGCTAGAGAGGCTGTTTTCAGAAAACAACAGTACAATATAAATAGGTTATTCGTAAGATGAGAAGAAATGCAATTGGGCTAGACCAAATTTTGGTGAAGTTAACGGGCATGGAGTAGCTAACTGAGTTGTTTAATGTTGTGTTTACAATATTCAGAGTGTCTGAAGAATGGAGGTGGAGTACAACGAATCAATGATCCTGTTGTACAAAATACAATGATGTTTAAAATTGCAACTATAGAATTATTAAGCTGTTAACCCACGCTATAAAAGGTGAAAGAGAGCGGTAAAGATGAGAGTAAAGGGTGTCTGTTAGCGAAAATTAATTTTAATTTATATCGAAACATTCAACTATAAAAGTCGTTGATCTCATAAGAAAGACTGTTGGAACACTATACAAAGAGGAAGAAGGACTTCTATATAAATTTCAATTACCTACAAAAAGCATATACAAACTTTCGGGCGAGATTCTATGGAGCTGTTTTGAGGCTAGATGCTTACATTAGCTTAAAATAGGGTGATTAAGGACATGGTATAGCAGAGCCAAGACTTGTATGAAAATGGTGGGAAGACTCAAAGTATTTTCAGTTGTGATGAAGTTGCACCATGAATAAATTCTTATCTCATATTTTTGTCTTGGTGATGGAGAAACAGACATGACATATCCAAAAGAAGGTGTTATGATATATGCTATTTGCATATAACACAATATTTGATTAATGAGACACATAGCAAAATCGATGATCTGCTAGAGGTTTGAAGATAGATCTAGAGTCTAAAAGTTCCAGGTTAAGTAGGATTAAGCCAGAGAATTTGGAGTACATGCAAGTTCAGTAACATGACTTATGTGAAAAATATGAAAGTGAGAATAGACACACAATTCATATCAAAGAGAGGAAGTTTCAAGTATCTTGGATCATCAATAATCCAAGAAAATTGAAACATGAGGATGATTTGACGCATCATATTAGAGGGGATGGATAAAATGAAGGCTTGCGTCCAGTGTCTTGTATGATAAGAATGTGCCGCTAATATACTTAAAGTTAAATTTTATAAATTGGTTGCCAGATCAGCTATGTTGTATAAAGTGGAGTATTACTTAGTCAAGAAATCGCACATCCAAAAGATAAAAATAGCAGAAATGAGAATGTTGAGATGGATGTCTTGGCATATTATAAGAGATAGAATTAACAATGAAGATATTCAAGATAAGGTGGGAGCTACCTCCATAGTGGACAGGATGAGGGAAGGAAGACTAATATGTTTTGGGAGCATGAATAGGAGATATACAATCTGTCCACTGAGAAGGTGTGAGAAGTCAATTATAATGGATATGAAAGGTAGAGCTAGACCAACAAAAAGTATTGGAGAGAGGTGATTGGACAAGACATGATACATTTACAACTTACCGAAGACATGACTCTAAATAGGAGGATATTGAGGTCGTGAATTAGGAAACAATGTTAATAGATAGTCGAGCGTCATCTAGTTTTCTTATCCATATTGTTATTATTACTCTATAACTATCTTATTCTTCAATTTTATAATTATTACCAATTATTTTCTTTGCTTGGACTACTATATTATTTGTTGCTACTATTTTTCTCTCTCCTTTATTTTTATATGGCTTCATTCTTATTATTTATTCCTTTTCATACTTGTTCTTTAGATGTTCTACTTTAGTCGAGAGTCTACCGAGAATAATTTCTCTACCTTTACAAGATAAGAACAAACTTACTTGTACATAATCCTCTCCAAATCACCTTAATAACTCTATACTGAATATATTATCATCATACATTACGAAATTGTTTGATTGGTTAGTATAATGTAGGTAAAAAAAATTCTTCCCTTCCTCCCTTTATATATGTTGGAAATATTAG